>BGPR01020549.1:0-24550 GCA_013235015.1 Araneus ventricosus | reverse complement strand
AAAAAAAAAACTCATAGGGGGTTACTCCAGATTGGTAAGTCTCTTTCTTTTACTTGATTTATTTACTCTCCGAATACCGGCAGATGTTGATTCCGATTACGTAATTTCACGTGTGAGAGAATTGGAGGTGTGCGTTTTGTGCAATAATCCTTGCAATTTTTTAAAATATAATTAATTAGTTTTGATTTTCAATCTGGGATTTGTTTATGATCACTTAAAAGAGTTTTATTATGCTTGATGAATAGAATATTTTTCAGTTTTGTCGACTATTTTTATATGTTTATATTTTTACAATTTTATTTTTATTTTATTTACGGTAAAAATTAGGCTTCAGATCATACTATTTTTTTTCATCATCAATGTTAAATTAAAATCTTCATATGTTTTGTAAATGCAATTTTATGGAAGATACAGAAGTATTCTTAAAAATTATATTTAATTCACATTTCAAAATGACAAAAAAAAATTATTTGGCCAAAAAAATCTTTTAAAAAAAGGCTACAGTCTACCCCCCATTTCTCCCGTCACACTCAACTATTCGGACTTTTCAAGTATCCGGAAATCGGCGTTTCCCGATCATGCCGGTTAGTTGAGCTTTTACTGTATTACAAACCTTAATTATGTCGATAGAAAAACGTGTATACAATGTCATACTGAAAAATGGAAAGACTTTAAACTATTAAGAACATTGTATTGAGAACCTTTTTTTGAAATGTCATATATTCTATAAACTTTTGGGACACCTAATATTTCCATTTTGTTATATAATTGAAATACAAATTGTTATTTTTTCTAAATATTTCGTTGAATGCAAGTCTCATATGGTTTGAATAAACATATCTGTAATTGGTGTTTGTAAACTTTTGGGACAGAGTGTATGTATGAAACCAAATGGAACAGACTTCCTGGAAATGCTGCCAAAATTGTTGCTCTTGCATCATAATTTGAGGCTTTACAATGATAAATGATTTGTAACATTATTAAATACACTTATACAACTTAAAATTGAGTAAATGTTTGAGGGTTTTTTTTTATAATAAATGCACTGAAATGTAATTTTGCAATATTCTTTGTTAAATATGTTTAAAGGCACTTTTTAAAATTATTATACTAAAGTTATTCAGCCAAATACTGATTATTCATTACATTCCTAATATTTATGTATATATATTTTCTTATTATAGTCATTTAAAGGTATAAAAGGCGATGCCTATTCTTGTATATGCAAGAAATGTATTAATATTTTCGAATATTCAATAGAATAAATCTGTAACATTTTAAAAGTATCTATATAAAGCAAAAAATATATGTTTGTCTACAGAACTCCTCCTAAACAGTGAATAATAGAGACATGAAATTTGAAATACCATTTGGGGGCCCATTTCTAATTATTTTTGCTCCAACCTATTTTCATTTTCCAAAATGAATTAATTCTTAAGGTGGATTCAATAACAAGTCCAGACTAATCCACAATCCTATGAAGCTGGTGAATTTGGTTCATGTGGTTTACTCTGGCTAGCTGGAGGAAGAACACTGTGGTCAACTTTTATTAGTTTTCTGATATGATCTATTTCCCCCCCTCCCCCCCCCACTGATGTTGAAAATAGCCACCTTAGGAGGTTTGCTCATACCAACAGTTTCGTGCTCATTTTTCATCATATAGAAGAAAGGTGAAGATTTGTGTTTGTTTGCATTGCTATCTTAATATGTGTATTCCAATAATTTCTGTTAGGTCTTTAACCCTCCTACCAATAGAGATGTTTTTTTACGTTCAATTTCTAAAGCGGATAATTCTTATTTACAGTGATCTCTCACTTATGCGAGGGCGCAGGGGACAGCAAAAAAAAAAAAAAACATGCATAAGACGCGCATAAGTGAAAAACGACAAAAGGGAGCTTAAAAGTGAAACATCAATACAGTGTGCATATATTTTTATGTATATACTACTGAAAAATGTAAATAAGATTAGTTTCGAAATGCAAATACGTGTATAACTTTTGTTAATTATTTTTTAAGAACACTAAGAAAATGGGAAATGCTTGCATACCCAAAATTCATTTTACTCCTATTACTCTCTCACAAAATAATTTACAATCGAGGATTGTTTTTGTTTTCGTGAATTTTCTAAAAGAGTCTTTTCATGTTCATCAAGATGTGAAAAAGTTCCTTCACTTCCAGAATTGAATTGAAAATAGTTGCACAGAGTTTCTAATGCTACTGTGTGAGTTCCCGTGTTCCAAAATTTCCAATTTGGAAATGATGTGAATTCCCTGCTTAAGGTAGAGGAAATGTGTTTCTGGAATCTGAACAATAGGGGAAGGTCGAGGGAATGCATTCCTAGAAGCAAAACAAAAAGGGTTTTTGTTCTGCTGAAAAAAAACTTTTTGAACTAAGAAAATTTTTGTGACACTTATAAGTGAGAGGTGCTTTTTTAGTGCGGCACATAAATGAATAAGAGTTATCATTGTTTTCCTGTATCAGTAGCCGGGACCAAGAAAAAAATGCGCATAAAAGAGAGTTCGTATAAAGTGAGAGGTCACTGTATATGTATATTTTCTTAACCATTCATGGATAAATTATTAATAAGCTTTCAGAAATATGATTAAATACAAAATCATTTGGTTCATTCACTTTAAAAGCCCAGTTTTGTAACCTGAAAGTTTTACAATCAAAATAATTGTGCACTCAGAAGGGTTCAAGAATTTCCTTTACCATTCTCTGGCCTCTTGATCCCATTTTGAAGTGATATCAATGAATTATGATTATGGAATTAAACAAGGTTTATGAAATCATGGTAGAACTATGGATTAAAGTCGCATTCAAGCCAAAAATGACAAGCCTTAACGCCATTTCATGTGCTAAGAACATCTTGTATCAGTGGAAATATTATTACTCTTCTTAATATTTTTCCCATGCAGGAAGTTGTGAACCCATGACGTGTTCTTTCACTAATGAAACATCACGAGATAGTGTGACAATGTCTTCTACCACTGTGAACTATCTCACTTGAAGTGTTAGTAGAATAAATCATCATTCTATACTTACAGTAGATTATAACATATTCTTCTGGATAATGTCCATTTTTAAAAAAAATTGTAATTAACGTGTTCATCCACTCGACTCTTCAGTTCTCCTTGACAGAGGAGACCAGTATTTGAATGAACAATTACAGATGTTGTGACTACTATTGCATACAGGGGACCATCACTATTAGTAGCGGCATCCAGTAAATAGTGGGACAACTGTATTTAAATGTTATGATGGTATATTGAAAATCTTGTAAACAGTTTTCCATTACTATTCATACAAGATTAGCTGTGAGCAATAACTCATTTGAAGCAATTATGATTATTTATTGACATTTGATCTGATGTTTCTTGCTAGGATTACAGTTGACAATGCTTGGTCATGGATGCTTGACAATGCTTAATCATTTCTGCTGCATTAATAAAGCATGATGCTTCACTGCATTTTCGTCCTCTTTCATTTGTTTATTCCTTGTAACTCCTTTTTACATTGCAGAGTGCACATATTCCTGTATTGTGTAAAAGTAGTTTTTAAATTTATTTATCATTCCTTCTCTATTTATTACTGGTTCCCGTACCAGGTTTGTTGCTGTTCTGATTGTTAATCAATGCTTATTTGATATTGTAATTACAAAAACCTAGTGATTGTATATATTTGAACAACCAGATTATAGTTGGAAGTTTGGAATAAATGAAGATCATATTATTTTTTTAAATTAGAAAGCTGTTAAATATTTTTCTTGAATAATTAAAGTAATTTACAGGGACATACATATTTTCCTAGACATACGACCATCTGCATTTATGACTGTTAAATCTGAAATTTTGATTTGTACTTTGGTTTACTGCATGTACAATAGAGTATATATATATTTTCATATTTCATATTATACATACATAGATAGAATTTTTTTTTATGTGTAATTTTTATAACTCGTTTGAATGGAAATATTGTTAAAAAATACAAATCTGACTTGTGTCTTGTCAATTGGAATGGAATTCACTCGTAAGTCGAGTAGGACTTAAGAACCTTTTACATTTATAATTTGTCCTTTTTGTTGATCCTTTTTTTATTGCTATGGTTGCTTTCTCTTAATTTTGTTATATTTTTAAAAATTCAACCATTGTCATTGATTAATCAGTTTTCTAATACATTTTTAAATTAAATGTATATATATAAATTATATTAATCGTTTTGGGGTCATTTCGATGTCAAGTGATCCAGAGCTGGTTGCTTGACCATTTTATAATCAAATGATTTTCTGTATGTTGATTCCTACACAATTGGAGAATCCAAAAAGACTAATTTTAAATTTTTATCTTTTTCTTGTATTACTCGGAACTGCTAAACAGGAGGTTGATGAAACTAAACCCACTTTATTCAAGAAGATACATCCTTTATTATCTCCAGTACACATTTAAGGAAAATTGTATCCCAAATTGCAAAAATCAGCTAAAAAGTTTGATTTTAAAAATGACAATTTTTCGATTTTTGAAGGCATATAATTCCTAAAAGGAATCTATTCTCCATATTACTTTTGTGGGGATGTGTAGCTACCTTAATGTACTGTATTTACAAAAAATTTCAATCCTGAAATTTGTTTCTTTTAAGAGTTACGGGCTTTCAAAATCCGAAAATTAAAAAAAAATTGTCACCTTATATCTTTGTTGGGGCAAAGTTTAAAAATCTGAAATTTTTACAGATAAACTTTCTATCATGTATGTACTGCTGTAAAAATTCCATGTTTGATATTTATCTACAAGTCAAGTTAGAGAACTTTTAAAAATCACATAAAAAACATTTATTTTTTGCCAAAAATGACGAAGCATTGATTTGACTAAGTATTATTTTTATCATTAATAAAATTATAATATGATCTCAACTAGTATTACCTATTACATATAAACTTACCTTTTTTACATGAAGTGGTTGTGCACACTTTAAAAGTATATTGAACTTGAAAAATTTGAATATGTTTCTTGGTCACTTCAGGTTCCACAGTATAATTGAGGCTTGTCTATTTGCTATTTTATACACAGTTTTTATTATGGATACCATTGTTAAAACACTTTAAAACTTCAAATAAAAGTATTGATATACTATACACTTGAGTCAGATTTATCGTTCTACCTTGATTTGTATTTAATTAGAAGTTTTGATATTTCTTCACTTAGTTTTAGGAAAATGTTATGTGTTCTTCCAGTAGTTGTTGTAGTTCTAAGGCACTTAGTTTCCTTAAAACATTGTTCATGGACACCCAAATCTAGTTTTTCTCCTTTTTCTTAAAAGCTGTCTTTGGGCCTGCGGGGATGATAAAATCTTACAAGCACATCTTTATTTATATCACTAATGTCATTCACCTCTGCCAGCCACCATTGACCATCATATACACATGTAGTAGAATCTCTTATGTGAAATGTTATTTATACAACTTTTGTAGTGGAATGAATTTCATATTCCTTAACTTGTGAAGTAAGGAAGCACTTCAGGTTACTCTCGGACACAGGAACAAAACAATGAAAACTCCTTGTACCAGTAATTGCCACAGAGTTTTCAAATCGGTCAAGAAGTTTCTTGTTATGATGTTGAATGATTTCTTCATCTTTTGGTAAGTTAAGGCGATTCCTTTTAAATGTTATTGACAAAATTCAAACATTTCTACTAGTGTCAATATTTGGTGTACAGTCGCTGGAGACTTGCTGTGGTTTGTTGAAGTGTATCTATCGCATAAGTTTGTGAAGAGGTCTGAACATCCACACATTTTGTTGATAAGTAAATTAGGCCTACTGCATTTTAAGAGATTATCTTATAAATAGAAACATAACATAATGTTTTAACTTAACAGACTAAACACAAAGTTAAATTAATGCACCAAATGGTGTATTAATTGAAATATAAATGCCATAAGAATTAATTTGATAATTGGCATTAATTTGAATTGTAATTTTAATTACAAATATTACTTGAGGTCATATTATAATTTATTGATGATAAAAATAATAAAACTTAATCAAATTAAATGTTCCATTATTTTTGCCAAAAAATGTTTTTTTATGGGATTTTTAAAGTCCTCTAACTTGACTTGTAGATAAATATCAAACATGAAATTTTTACAGAAGTATAATACATTATAGAGGGTTTATCTGTAAAAATTTCAGATTTTTAAACTTTGTCCCAACAAAGATATAAGGTTCAAATTTTTGAAATTTTTGGATTTTGAAAGCCTGTAACTCTTAAAAGAAGCAAATCTCAGGGTTGAAATTTTTTGTAAATACAGTACATTAAAGTAGCTACACATCCCCACAAAAGCAATACATAGAATAGATTCCTTCTAGGAATTATATGCCTTCAAAAATTGAAAATATTTCATTTTTAAAGTTAAACTTTTTAGCTGATTTTTGCTGTTTTGGATACAATTTTTCTTAAATGTGTACTGGGGTTCTTAAAGGATGTATCTTCCTGAATAAAGTGGGTTCTGTTTCATCAACCTCCTGTTCAGCAGTTCTGAGTAATACAAGTTACGCAAACCCCTACAAATGCAAAGGTCAGCATGTTTTGTGAAACAAAAATGGCTGCCACCGGAATTCAGAAAAAGATAAAAATTTAAAATTTGTCTTTTTGAACTCGCTAATCATGTAGGAATCAACATACAAAAAATCATTTCAATATAAAATGGTCAAGGAACCAATTATTTTTTTTCTGGATTACTTGAAATGGAATGATCCTTTTGTGTTATAATTTTTGAAGCAGGTCTTTACTTTAATGCAGATGTTGCAATTCAATTTTTAGCTACACATACATACATGATCTATGAAGTTCTTATACGTGTATAATCGTTGAATTTATATTTATGTGTACTGTCATGCTTGGGAGTAAAAGCATATTCACATGCATATAATTTTAATTTATAATTGTTTTTTAGAATCTGTACCTCCAGTTAAATTTTTTTTATTGTTTTTATTTAAATTGAATTCTAAACAAATTTTTGCATTTAGTTGCACAATGTGTAGTGTATAATGTTTCATATCCATAGATTATCTACGATTTAAATTATTATCAGACATTACCTTTGTTAAGGAGGGAGCAAGTGAATTTATATTCATAATTTATTTTTCAAATTAGTATTTCCAGATGCATTGTTTATCCGAGATTGATACGTTTATTGTTTACACAGTTTTGATAAATTAGTTGTATTGGACTACTGATCATTTCAATATCCCAAGACTAGCACTTTTGGATGGTTTTACACCGGAAAGGGGTGACAGGCAATGAGCAAGATAAGCGCATTTCCGCAGTTCTTTGTTAGGTCACGCTAAGTAAAATGTGAACATCTTCCATTTTTTGCTTTTCCCTTATTGAAAATAATTCTGCTGGCGCATGCGCAAAAGCACGGAAGGTTTCGGAATCCGAGAACATACAATATGTAATGTGATGGACAGAAATTTTCTGTTTTATTGAAATTTATTGTATAATTGTGCTATTTTTTGACATAGATACCATTCTTTCTAAATCTTCTGCTAATAATTCTAATTTGTTTTATCTAAATAGCTATATTTTTCAAAATTGCCCGGTATATTTATCAATTTTAAATGCATCCTCTAGTGCTGAAGAATTGGTTTCTTTACGTAAACCAGCCGAAGAAACTCCTCAACCTGTCATAGGAGAGAAGCTTTATACCCGTTCTGATTCATGGGTGGAGGAAAAAGCTCTGAAGTGTGCTTTGGAAAGTTATAAAGAAACTCTGGATAAAAAGCGTGCTGGAAGAATGTATGTGTTGGTTTTTAATCTTTTTATTTTTATCAATCTTATTTGTCTTCAAGTTTGTTATCATTAATGATGTAAATGTAAAATACTGTGTTCATTACAAGAAAATTCCAGTACTTTTATATTAGCTTAAGGGTCATTCCATTGTGACTAATGTAACAATTTAGTTCTAAATTGTTATGTTAGTTACAAAGTTAAAAATTTAATTTAATTTGGTTAAATCATTATCTTTTAAAAATAATTTCTGCATGGGATATGTTATACTGACTAGTGTTACATAAAATATAAGGATAAAAGGTTTCATCAGAGATTATTTAAGAGTATTTTGTCATATTATAGCTTGTTAAAATCTTTCCAAAGTTACGTTAGTCACAATGGAATGACCCTTAGCAGCTGTCGCCTAGATTAAACGTTAAAGCAAAACATCGTTTTTTCATGAGCATGGCAGTCACCAAACATGAACAAGCACCTGGTACAGTAACCTTATGATGCTGAGTTTCAAGAGAATTGCGAGGCAGCAGTTGCCTGATTGTAAGGTCTCTGCTTTGGAGCTGGATGTTTCCTGGTTCCAAATCTTATTCCACTAAAGATTCTCCATGCATGTGAATCTGTTGCATGTTAAATCTGGCATGGAAGGTCGTTGATGTGGGGCCAGTGTTAGGGGGTGGCAGCTCAAATGTCCGTGCCCATCTGACATGGTTTGAAATTACGAGGTCTGTCCCCAAATACTCCTTGTATTTGGAGTTATCCTTGAATAACTAAAACTAGATTTCAGAAAAACTGCATATTTTGTCACATTAAGGTTGCTATATACAATGAATTTGGCATAGGTTTTTGGCTATACTGCTGAGCTAACAGAAAAGTACAAATTTTCTAGTTAAGATATACTTTAAATAGTTTTTAACATCATATCTAAATTTCTGTTGGTAAGCCTTTCTAATACTTCTAAATTTAATATTCAGAAAAATTGTTCCTTTTTTATTGCTTGAAGTAAAAAAGTGCTATGTGCATGTATCTTTAATTCTATACTTATATTTTAAAAAATGTTCATTCTTAATTTATTTAATAGATGTGATCTTATGCAAGCTGAATGGAATCCTGAATTAAATATTGTCACTGTTCCAAAATTAAAGGTACTGACTTTTAAGATGATTTATATTTTTATATTAATAAACATTATCAGTATTAAAATATCGCAACATTTTTAAAAGTGACTTGAGGTTTGAACAGTTTTCTTTTTAGTTTTTATTTTATGCTTTTAAAACTGAGCCGAAAAAATGCCTCAGTTCTCTGTTTTGTTTATTTTTAGGGCAAATTTGCTCAACATATGGGGCACTTGGTAAATGGGAAGCATGTTCTAGCACCTGAGGAAGCAGTATTTCTTTTAGAAAATGTAAGTTTGCTGAATTCTAAGCAATTTTATAATATATAAATCTCATTATGTTGTATGTAAAATTATGGTGATGTTTGATTGTTTAATATTTCAGAACTGCATTGAAATTATGAATGGTAAAACACCTATGAGCACGGAAGAAGCATTTAATATGATTCTCAAAGGAAATTTAGGCCTTGAAAAATATCAAGTATATTCTCATTTATCCAAACTTGGTTATGTTGCTGTGCTTCATCTAGCTGAGTAAGTATAATTGTGCATATCATTATAAATTTCATTTGATTAAGAGAAAACATTAGTTAAGAAAAAACAACAAGCAAATTGAAAGGAAACATTTATTTCAAACATATAATCAGTCTAAATACAGAAATATAATGCATACATGACACATTTCCTCGGAAACATGGATTTCCGCTTTTTCGGCATCAGATTTTATCAGTCTTAATTTTATTTTATTCTTCAATTACTTCTCAGTATTTATGTTTGGCACGATTCTTTATTTATTAAGTTCAGCTTTTTTTGTTCCAAGCCTGAGTCATGTCTGATAATGTACTGGTGATTAGTTAATGAACATAAACCACAGACGATATTCACCACCTTGATTACTTATTAGCATATCATTGGTGTACCATTGATTATTATGGAATTTTAATTAATTCATTCTGGAGACCCCCAAAATAGATAAAATAATTAATTTCTTAATACTTTTATTTAATATGATATAAATGTATTTCTCTTGCTAAGTTTCTTTGGTCAGTACATTTCTTAACACTTTTTTTTTGGCCACATAATATTTTTCTTTTCTTTAAGGCTAGAGAAACTTTTTTTTATCAAGTATTAAAGAATCGTATTGCCTTACGACATTAAATTATGGAAATGATTATACTATGTTAAAATCAAAACAGAGAATTAAAAAAACAGTCATTTGATTGATAAATTCTGTTTATTGAAAGTTGTTGATGTATGAATTATTGTTTTTAAATTTTTAAAAAACTTCATATTGTCTTGTAAAGTTATACATTTCAATATAGGAAACAAATAATGGACTTCGTTGTTTCAAAAAAATACATAAAGGGAAGGACTGATTAACAGTTGTATTTTACAGTTTGAAATGTTGAACAGTTTGTTTGAAATAATTATTAAAAAAAAGATGTGATATCACACATTTAAAATTTGATTTCTGTTTTGTCAAAAGACAGTGAGTATAGAGCTCATAGAATATTTCTTGGTATTTAAAACCTTGCACCTGTTCATCAGAATTAAGTCCATTTCTTAAGTGAGGAAATAAATTTTTTTATTTAATTATAGTAAACTGCAATTATCTGAAGAACAATTTTAAAAATCTCAATCATCTGAACCAGTTTGGGGGGGGGGGGGGACAAGAAATGTGTCGAAATTGAGAATTGAATAGTGGGTTGAAAGACTGTGGAAACTTCTTGCATGGAAATGAGTTAGTTCTCCAAAACATTGCACTCTTTATGATATGTTTCAACTAAAATATAGTACATATATATCGTATTGTTCCTTCATACATAATTTAATTTGTAGTTCCATTTTTATGCTAATCTTTCAGTGTTTACAGTTTTCTGTATCTTATTTTTCTTAAACTTATTTTCACGAATTGTAGTTTTTCTGTGTCTGACGTCCTTTTTTCTTAAATTTTGAGCTTTTTATCTAATTATCCGAATTGGCCTGATTCCCGTTTAATTTGAATAATTGGAATTATACTGTATTACTAGAGGAAAATGATTAATTAATTTTAGGTGATATCAATTTTAAAGTGATTTGGAATAACACAAAAATCTCTTAACAAATAAAACTTTGGGGAAGAATTTGGAATAGGTCTAGTTGAAATTGGATGGGGGCATGATCCCATCATCTTCAGTTAGGTCTTTTGGTGTATTAGCCAGGAATGGGAGTGGAATTTCAGAAATAATTCATGGTAAAGGTTTTATTGTTTTAATCACTTCAGTTAGGGTCCAGTGTGACTATCCTAAATTTTTACCCTCTGGTCAGATGAGCTTTCAGCTTCTATCTGAATAAAAGTGAATTGAAATGGGATGGTTTTTACCACGTTTTTATTAACTCGCTTTCTTGTCTGTCTGTTTGGTACAAATTTTGCAATCGATTTTAAACTAACTTCCCGATGACCTGGAGACTTGAAACTTTAAACAAAGCTCAGAACTAGATGACTGCAATATTAATTCTCTTTCTTGTTTGTCTGTCTGTTAATTTTTTATTTCATATTTTGTGTTTTACCGACCCAGAGTTTCGATAGATGGCGCTGTCCAGGCATCATTCGTGAATAGCGAGGAGGAGAAATCTTGAGTTTGTAGCAGTGGATTCCAAGAAATTCTGCAGTGAATAGTGGGGGAAATCAAAGAGTGGATTGAAGTTCGGAGGGGAGGGTTTGCTATACTACAGGGTTCGTACGCGTCCTTAAAAGTCCTTACTTTTACATTTAGTCCTTAAAACTCCTTACAAATCCTTATTTTTATGTCCCATTTTTAAAAAGTCCTTGAAAGTCCTTATTTTTTACTCTGTCATTATTAAAAAATTTAAAATTTCACCGATTATCGTTTTTCTAATTCCTTCTTCTCGGCGGCTCTAATCTCGGCCGACGTGGCTCTCGCGGAATGCGGTGGGGGTGGGCTGACGACACTCCTCGCGTTCTACGAATCCATATCCATCACATACACTTTGGGAAATAAGAGAGGAGTTACAGATGGCCTTTATTGGTCCATGGTTCCATAGGAATGATCGTCAAAAGTGCTGTTACCATTTTTAGAACAGTATCAAAGTTATAAACCTTTACTTCTATTTTTTCAAGTGATGTTTTTAAAACTTGTTAATTCAACTTCAGTGACCCAAACTTGTATAATGATAAAAGTTAAGTGTATTTAGGTTTTGCTGCAGAGCAACTAATAAAGAAAAGATAAAAAATAAGGAATTAGCAGACAAGGATGTTTTCACACTCAGACAGGATAGTCAGAAAAACATCATAACAATGATAAAACATTTCATGCAGAAATGTCCTGTGAATTACGCACTAGTAAGACCTGCGATTTGCATTGATCCACGAGTAATGGCTGGATATCCCGAAAAAGCACAGGAAAAAATGAAAAAGGTATTGATAGTGTTGTCGCAAAATAAACGTATTTTTGGGAAAAGGTTGCGACGAAATTTTGTTCCTCTATGCAGATTTTCTGTTAAATATTGTAAAGCCAAATTCATTTGAATTTACTTCTTTCAATCCAAAGAGTGATTCCCTTGATGATTTTTTACAAACTTATTTTAGTACTAATCATTATGAAAAAGTTTGGAAGATTATCAAAATGGTATTAATACTGTCACATGGACAATGAGGTTTTTCGAAGAACAAGGCGCTGGAAATAGAAAATTTAAAAAATACTTCATATATTTTCCAGCGTGTAAATCATGAGTTTATTAAGCTGTCTGTATTTATGACTTAAAAATTACTAAAGAAATGAGGACGGCTGCCATCTCAGCTAGAGCAAAATACATGCAGTATTTAGAAAGTGAAAGATCCAAAGAAAAGACTGAAACAAAACAACTGAAACGAAAAGCTCTAGAGGAAGAAATAGATTTTTTAAAGCAAAAGAAAATGTTCCTCCAAACGGACATGCACCAAACAAATGAAAAAGCAAATGATTTAGCTAATGAGGCTGAAAAGTCGAAGAACATAAATTTATTTATTCAATCGCATGAACTAAGAAAAACAATTTCTGAAAAAGAAATTAAAATAAATACCTTGGATGTGAAATTGAATGAAAAAAGTATGGAATTAAAAGATATTTAATTTGATTACCAGTTTCATGGGATTTTTTTTCATCAATTTATTAACTCGTATTTTTAAGAGTTTTTGTTGTGTTAAATTTGTAATGTATCTTCTATTTATGTTTTATATTATACTTTATCATCTAATAGGTTGAATTTGCAAAAAAGAGACATTCTATTTAAAAATGCGTGCAACAATTCGTTAAGTTTATTCAATTTAGAGGTCCTTATTTTTTGGTTTTTTTAGTCCTTGAAAGTCCTTGATTTTCTTTTAAGGAAATGTGTACGAACCCTGTACTAGAGTGACAATAATTTGTTTGCCATGAAATTCCAGAGGGGAAAAAAAGTAAAATGCTGCACGGTTGCTAGTTGTTTTCACGAAGGTCTCTGCGTCATGTAACTTGATTTTTCAGGAAAAGAACAATTTTCTATTTATGATCAGGTGAAGAAAAACTGAAATTTTCCATATGTCTGTCATAATCTCATCAAGATGTTTAACATCGATTGCAAAATTTCACACACACAAGACTAAAAAGCAGAAAATAATTATTTAATTAAAATAAAAATTTTAATATACCACGTTTTTAAAACGGGCTAAAAAGTATCAAATAATTTCTTCTAGCCACATGCAGATTTAAAACGAAAAACGTGAGGCGCATGCAATATTTAATAGTAAGGAGTGTAGGGTGTAGCTGTTGTTGAGAAAACTCGCACAACAATTCATACCATTTCCATCTCAACAAAATTGTAAGTGAGTTAAATAAACTATTTATGCATCAATTATCTATTGCATGCGCCCCACGTTTTTCGTTTTAAATCTGTATGGGGTTATAAATCTGTATGGAGCTAGAAGAAATTATTTTATACTTTTTTAGTCCATTTTAAAAACATGGTAAATTAAAATTTTTATTTTATTTAATTTTGTTTGTTTATTTTTCTCTAATAGCTCACAAATGGCACATTAAGCTCTGAAAAAGGCTTAAAACTTTTAGAGCATGTAATGAATACCCTATTGTGTGTTTTGTTGCGATAGAAATTATTACTGACTTTTATCATAGTTGTGGTGATTTCCCAACTTTCAAAAGAATTAGTTATTTTTCTGAAGAATGCTGTCCATACAGTCAAAGAAGTTACCTGCAAAGTTGTATGCAAAAATATTTACTTTTATTTATAAGTGTGTGTTTATGCTGCGGCACCAGTACCGGTGTGGTATAGAAGTTTTGAGAGGGTATTTCAGCTAAGGTGGAATCCA
The DNA here is from genome assembly GCA_013235015.1 of Araneus ventricosus. Classification (NCBI taxonomy): domain Eukaryota; kingdom Metazoa; phylum Arthropoda; class Arachnida; order Araneae; family Araneidae; genus Araneus; species Araneus ventricosus. Next base: position 10,316 of record BGPR01020549.1, on the reverse strand, counting down.
TGAGGTTGTGGCACATGCAGCTTTGCGTTCAATAGTTATTACAGTTGTATAAACATTTATAATGTAAGTCGGCAGATATCAGAAAAATATAGTTAAGAATGAGGAAAATGTAATTATTTTATTCTTTTTAGAAATGAATGTCTTAATTTTCGAGTTATCTGGGGAAAACTAAAAAAAACACCCCATTTCACTTTACTTTTTCCCACCTAGCACCTGAAGGATGAAGGGACCACATGAGACGAGGATAATAATTTAGTAGTCTAACCCGAGTTATTAATACTGTAACAAAAATCATACGGTGGGTGTACATGAATGTAATCCAACAAGTAGGATAAGAAATAAAGCTCTATTCCACGAAGATTTCAGCAAAACACTGAACACAGGTAATAAAACTAAACAGAACTTGTGTAAATTAACAACACAGATCGCTAATAAATCTTCGTAAATAGCTCTCTATGTCTATTAGCTCACCAGTTTGCACTGTGGTCAAAGCTCCAAAGACGACTCGTTTCTGGTTTGAATATTTTGCTTTTTATATCTTTTCTGGCGGGATGTGACGTCGCATAGACATCTCTCGAAGGTTTTTGATATTTCTGTTCCTCGTAGAGATTAGGGCCATGTTTTTTGTACTTTCTAGAAGCTTCCTTTTGTCGCCAAGGTCAGGGTTTATCGGGGTTGGCTTTCAGTAAAACTCTCTCTCCTGTCGTAAGATTAGCATGTTAGGGAAACAACTTTGCAGCTTCGTAACAATAAAATAAAATGTTTTTCCGTAATTATTTCCTATTCATTTTTGTTTTACTTCCCATCAATTAATAAAAGTAGACAAGAGATGCTAATTCTGATTTCTCAAAAATGAACCTGTCGTGCACATCATGGAGCAGTCGTTTTTTTTTTTTTTTTTTTTAAATAAAAAAAAAAATGAAGGGTTAATTGGTTTAGATTTATTTGTGAAGGTTTCTCTTTCAAATCTTTTCTAACATTTACTAGCGCCACTGTATTTTGTTCTCTACTGCAGTTTCTTTCTTTTTTTAAAACTTGCATCATGAAACACTTCTATTTGATAATTTTGAATTCTTTTAACATATTAATAAATTATGAAATACTCATTGTATACTGATATATTTTTATAGGGCAGGTGTAACTGAATACGAGAAGGAAATGAATTTAGATAAGCATCCTTTGAAAAAGAAAAGGCAGCTTAAAGAACCGACCGAAGGAGAACCTGAGAAAAAGAGGCTTACATTTACTGGAGCTCTTTCAGAGGGATCCGAAATAAAAACGACATCAGATGCTTCTAAAGAAAATTCAGCAGCTGTATCTGCAAGTGAAATTAGTCGGGTATGCCCAGGAACATCGATGGAAGAAACGAGGATACCTGAGGGAAGTGAACACGATATTGCTGATAAAAGTTTCAATAATGTAAAAAATATGCCTCACGATGCAGAAGAACAAAATGGTAATGGAGCATTTATAGACAAAGGAACTGAAGATATTCAAAGTGACATAGATAAAATTAATCACGCTTCTGTGAACAACAGTAAATTGGAGGCAAGGCATGAAAACAAAGATAGTGAAGCTCCAAAAGAAATAAATTCACCCAGTGATTCTAAGTCTGTTGAAGAGAAAGAAAATGTTGCTGAGGTGGGAGAAAATACCAAGTCAAATGGAGTGAATTCTCAAAATCTGAATGAATTGACAGGAAATAGCAAATTACAGAATGACCTTCCATTAAAAGATATTGAAAATCGGGACTTTCTGGATAGTAACTCTCAGTCTTCTAAAATTGTTGATGTAATGGATGTAGATACAGATGCAGAAACTTCTTGCAGTACATCTGAAGTATCCAGGGATAATTTTAGTGCTTTTGATTCTAATGTTAATGCAACATCTCAAGATTCGTGTATTTCCGTGAATAATGATGACAATACCCAAGGTGATGCAAACCCTGACAGCAATTTTGATGTCTTGAGTATGAGTTGCTCCTCCTTGGTGGATGAAGAAGATGAAGTGCTAACTATAGATGCTGTATCTGCTGACAATCCTGCAAGAGAAGATGATGATGATGTAACACTTCTTGAAGTGACCAAAAAAGAAACCAAACCTTTAGCTGTGATTGACTTGTTGTCTGATGACAATGATGATGAGACTGAAGCTATTGATGTTGTCGATGATGATATTACAGTCCTTGAGGAGTACCCCAGTCCTTCAATGGGCAGACCAACTTCTTCAAGGGAAATCAACTCAAAGAAATTGAATGGTTGCAAGAAGGAAGAAAAAGGTGGTGTCATCTCAAGTTCAAAATTAATTCCTCCTTTGACCGTACAGTTTCCAGATTTGTTAAGAAAACGTGTTGTATGTGTGGCACGACCTCCATTACATCTCTTACCAAATAATGTAAAGCCATCGAAAGAAGCATATGTTTTAAATCTGAAAACAAAGAATTCTGATCAACCAGCTTTTAATAACCGAGTTTGGAACAGTTATAGGGACCTGCAGGACTATAACCGCCAGAGACGTCAGAACAGGCATCAGAATAATAACCCAAGGGGTCAGCATTTTTCTGGATTCCAGACGTGGAATGACAGAAATTCTAGGAATCATGATAGATTACACAGGCCAGGTTTTGGACCTGATCGAGCGAATTCTCCTGATGTAAATTCTAATTCTAGAGGCCTTCGAGGTCCTCCAGCGGATTTTAACAGAAATTTATTTTCTGTAAATTCTTTCCAGAACAATATTCCCTTGTCTAATCCTACATCGATGAACTGCGAAGTAACTATTAAAGAAGATACTAGTGAGAGCTTGGTTAGCAGCGGCAATCAGTCATCTCATTCTAACAACTTTAGTTTCTCATCTGGCATGCCAAATAATCCTCTAATCAATCCATTGATTCCAAGTAGTAATTTTATGGCAGGAATTCAAAGAAATGCTTTCAGTATGGGTAATGTTTCCCACACCCATTTGATGGCCGAATTACAAAGAACTTGTTTTACTGTGGCAACAAATATGCTGTCCTCGATGCTTAACAGAAATCCTCCTTTGATGCCTAATCCACCTTTGTCTGTGTTTCCAGGATTACATCCACCTGGTCCGTTCAATCCAAATATGTCTAATGGTTTAAATAATTCCTTAAATCTCCCAGGCAGTAATGAATATTTCTCCCTGCCGCATCAAAATTATGGTGATCAGCAGCGGAGATTTCACCGAGGAAGGCCTTTCCCATGTCGTTATCGAAACATTGGTAACAAACGATCGTGGAGTGATGTCAAGTCTGCAGTGTGCGACTCCAGCAGCGATAGTGATATTGAAGAAATGCCTATCAGTCCAAGAGAGATCTTGTGGGATAATAAAGATATTTGCCCTCTGGTTAAACCTGGTGTTCGTTATCCTGTTGGTAAGTAGTTGTAATGAGTTTATTAATAACTGCTTCTAAAAGAGAAAATTATTATTGTTGTTCTAAAAAGTTGAATTTTTTTAGTCTTTAATTTATAATTCATAATTATAAATATTATGGAATCTTAAAATCAATATTTTTTCAAATTCAGTACCAGGTTGCACCACGTTTATGAAATCAAAATTGTTTAATGGAATTGTTTAATAATGAATTGTTTAATGGATGACTAAATTATTGAATAAGTGTATTCTCATCAGAAATGTATAAAATTCCATTCTTACAAACATGAAAACAAGTTTTATGAAAATGTCATTTTGCATCAAATTTCTAAGTTCCGAGAATTGCATTTTTCTAGAAAAAAGAATTTTACTATTGTGAAAATTATATATGTGATTTAATGTTATTCATTTTTGTTTTAAAATGGCAATATTGCCATTTTAAATACCAATTCGATAGAAATATTGCATCTAACATTTGTTTAGTTTCACAAATCAATTGTTTAGTTAGTTACAAATCATTTTAGTACTAAATATTATGTTTTCTATGTTGGACCACTGTTATTTGACAGTATGATAACTTGACATAGAATGAATTTGGCAATATCTGCATATACAGATATTTTTTTTTTATTTATAAAGTAGTCGCCTTTGGTGACCAGCTTGTTTGCCGGGGATATGATTTCAGTTGAATATTGCATCATTTTATATTCATGGTTCTCTTAACAATGTAATTTTAAACTTCAGATTGTGGTAGATATTTATCCTATGTTCTATTGGGACCTTGGACCTCTTCTGCTTGTTCATTGTCTACATAAATGTTCGTATTGGAGTCAAATAACTGACCATGTACTGTAACCTCTTATTCCATGTTGTTGGCACTATCTTCACTTTCTTATTCCTCTTGTAAAACACTTTCTTCAAAAAAAAAAAAACTAATTTTAATTTTAATTAACAGTTTTCTTAATGCTGAGGTTTTAAACAATTTAATAGAAATGTAATGAAATCTATGCTTTAACCCTTTGAGGGGACACCGTCTGTCCCACCTTCTTTAAGATTTTTTTTCACAAACTTGTATCAGGTATTTTATTATAAAAATTGTTTTATTGGATATTTCAAGACCTTTTATTTTTTTAAAAAATTGCAGCACCAGTGAGAATTTATTCAAATTTATCGAAAATAATTTTTAAAATCATGCCCTTTAATGGCAATGATTTTCTTTAAATTTCTAGAAAAAGAAAATGAATTTCGAAACAAATATTAGATGCAAAGGAAATCTTTAGTGTTCACTAAATATATTCCAAACATTATCTGTATTTCAAAAGTAATTTTTTTATCAATTATTATAGATAAAAAAAGGTGGGACAATTTTGTCCCACCGCGCATCTACGGTTGTCAGCCTGTAGATGGCAGCACAAAAGTTCGCGACTCAGTCCCATTTCTTTCTTTTTTGAATGATAAACTTGGATTTATATATGGTATAATTATAATCACTCTTTCAAATTTAATACTTATACAGAAAATAAATTTATATATTTCAGAAGGCAGTTAAATAATATTAAACAAAAAAAAATCTGCAAATGCAAACAAGCATTTTTTAAAAAAAAAACTGGCATATCTAAATTTATTTTGAGTGGAAATTTAAAAGCAAGAAGCGATCTTTTGAGGATTTTTTTTTTATAAACGGATAAAAATACACTTTTCTAAAAAGAACGAAAAGTAAAGAGAATATTCAAGTCTTTCTGTATCTCTCAAAATTAAAGGTCCCATAACTGCAACGAAAAGAAGATAGTTCCCTTGAATCTGCCCACCCCACCCCATACTTGTTTACGTTCTTTGCCGCTTTTGAGAAAACGCCGTATTTCCTAAGGCACAGCTATTGTAAATAGCTCTGTTAGCAATGATACTCAAAGAAAAGCTGTTTGAACTTGACAGCTTCCAGCAGCGTGTTTCTTGCGCGATAATTTACAATCGGTGGTCTTCCTACAGCAGTGGTTTTCATTACAGGTCTTGTCCAGTCGCGGTCATTAGTGTTTCATTTCTTTGGCTGAAGTGAGTGATCGCATGAACTGATAACGAATTTCTGTTGCTTCCTATACAATAAAACGGAGAGGGGAGTAACATTTTACTTATAGCATCTGGGTGGCCTGCTTTCTACTGAAGCTTTCAAACAGAGTGACATCCATAAAAATACTATTGAAGAGCTCCTCCATTTGTTGCAGAATGTGGTAAAAGATCTCCACTTCAATCACAGTATACATTTTCTGCAGCTGTTAAAAGGAAATGTGCTAAATAACCAATTATATGCTCCAAGTGCAACTGATAAAAAGCGAACGTTGGCGCGAATGATGGAAGGGAGTCGGGGAATGCTACAGTCCCTTCAAGGGGGGTGGGACATACGTCTTCCCACCCTCTCGTGAAAAAACTAAAGGCAAAAAAAATATTTTTATTTGGAAAATATTTTATATTCAGGTGATAGAAATTCAAAAATATATCTGTTTTTAAGTAAAAAAATTTTTTTAGGGTAGTGCGCTTCAAAGGGTTAAATTAATTTGGATGTTAGCGGGTTAAGGGAGCATGGCATCAGTGAACTTTATAAACATATAAGAAATTTTATTGCATGAAGCATTTGTATCCAATTAAAAAGATGTTGAATGAATTGGGATGTTTAGTTCTTCTTTGATCTAAAGAATGAATTTCTGAAAACTAATACAAGATATTAAATGTTATATATAAAATGTATTCGTTGTTGTAGTCGTTAAATGATTAAACAGGCCGAGATAAATTCTAATTTTCATTTTATTATGGGAGAGTGACGGAATGTACGTACATCACGCTTTGAGTTTCATGCCAAAAGAGAACAGAAGATCCCTACTTTTTCTCAGGTAGGGATTTAACAGATAGACATGTGATCAAAGTGAAGGGAATAATAGCTAATTTTAGTATATTATGTAAGTATTTTAGGGAAAAGTCTGGAAAAGGATTCGTGATTTATGTTGGCGCATGGAAGCAATTAGAATATTCTTTTAGCAATAAACATGCCAAAACGAGAGATTTAATATACCTCCAGAGCGGGAAAAGAACGAAACTGGAGTTTTAGAAAGTGATTTTGGACTACATTAAGACTTAAAAATATATAATCTTAGGATTTTAAATAAAATTAAGTGAGATTATTACATATATATATATATATATATATATCTACATATGTATTTCAAGTACTGTCACGAGTACTAAGTATTTTTACGATTCGGTTATCATTTTAAAATAGTCGAAATGCTGATGTAATGATAGCAAACAGCTTCTACCATACTTTTTAAAAATCACATTTGAAAGAAAAAAAGGATCTCATCTGCCACTAAACTCACTTTGTACTTTTTTCCCCAAAAGGCTTCACATTTATGTGTATTGATCATTTCAGTTGAAAACTGTAGTCCCATTCAAGACAGTTGTTTGAATGATGACTTGTTTTTATTTGTGGATTTTGCAAAGCAATGCTAAAGTGATTCAATCTTAATTTGTGTTACTTGTGTTTTAATTTTGTATATGAAGTAATAATCTGAAGTGTCTGTTGATTTGCTTGTCTTGCACAATAGGTATGGTCAGTTTTTAGCTAAACAATTTTATTCTTGTGATCTTGATGGTTTATTGACCAGTCAAAAAAAAAAAAAAAACTTTTTGTTATAAAAAAGAATAAAATATTTTTAGGCCAGTGCAATATTTTTATTCCTATTCTTTTATTTATTGAAAAGGTTATATTTGTAATCAAATATTTGTTTTCTGTTAATGCCAAATGTTATTAATCTGTTTTTTTTTTTTTTTTAATTTCAGGTAGTGTGTTTAAATTTTTACAAATCACTCAGAAGGCCAAAGTTACATATAGATATGGCTATTCTGCAAAGTAAGAATTTTTATTTGCTTCAATTACTTTAAAACTTTTAAGCCATGTCTTGGTACATTGAGCCCTCCCCATAAAATATGCTGAATTTACTTTTTCTGAAATTTACCTAAAATATACACACTAAGCAATTCATCTAATCACTTGAATTATATCATAAGTTATTTTAAAACCAATGTAAGGATAATTAGAATTGTTATTGTGTAAATCCTTCAAAAAAGAACGACGGTAAATAAAAAAAAAAATCCCCTCCTCCAAATTCTTCCAAGATAAGATCTGAAATTGGTTTTAAAAGTTGAATTTATCATATCGTTAATTGTTTCGTAATAGTTCAATTTAAACAGATGACATACTAATCAAGTAAGATCTTTTGGGTCTTTTAGAAATTTTAACTGTAGATAGTAATTCTTTACATCTGATGTTCACACCAGTGGAACTTGATTGTATTTTAAGTGATGGGTAATTCCACCTGAAAATCAACCAATAAAAGAATAATTTTTTTTATGTCAATGTAGATTGTAATTATTTTTTCCCTGTTTCTTGTACTTGTCTCGGAGATGAAAACAGTGAAGTTATTAATTATAAATTACATTCTACAATCTCTATCTTCTTATTTTCAAATATTTTGTCTGTAAACAGCAAACATATAAACGTTATTTTTTTCGTATGCATGTTTTTTTCCCTTTTTTTTTTTTTTTTCCTTCAGAAATTTCTTTTTTATCTGTTTAGATATCCTTGTTTGATTTATCACTATATCAATAACTTTATATTATATTTTAATCCAAGTAATTGGATCTTTTACATAAAGTCTAATATAAATATTTACTTTAGGAATTAATATACATATATAATTGGTGTGATTTTCAAAATTGTTTAGCCGCCATTATCCGGCTAGCTCACAGGAAGTGAAAATGACGGTTAAAATAAGTTGGGCCATAGTTGAATTAAAGTAAATTTATTGTTCACACGTCTTCCACATAGAATTATTTTGGATTAATTGAGTTTACATTACATTTAAGTTACATTAATCAACTCTATATGCATGTCGAGTTTTGTCCGTCCCTGTTAAGAGGGATAAGAAAAAGGCACCTTCTCGCACGAAATCTCGAGTCACTCTGCCTCTCGTTCTTCTCCGGAAAGTCAAAGGTCTTTGCAGCGCCATCCACCGGCAGGAGGGCGAGACAAAATGTCATTGTCATAATTGGATATTTTAGATGAAATATTTACTTCCCTGAATATATTTGTTTTATTTACATTTTATCCGAGAAAATAAATTGAAATTAAATAAAAAAGAATGCTCTTTAACAGTATTGTATACATGATATGTTTTTATATCGGAATAATTTTTTAAAAAATTCCCTTTATGGTAACTTACTAACAGAATTGAAACATGAAATAAAACAGTTTGTTTCCTGTCCTGTATAAAATTAAAATAATTTTGTTTTTTAATCTTTGGCTTATTTCCTTTTCAGGTTACTTTCTGGTGTTTCGAACCTAGAAATTTCCTTTGATGTTTATCCTCCTGGTTTTACATACAAAAAGACCTGCCCACAAGTCCCGAAATATAGAATTGTAGTTGTCAGGTAAGCAATTGAGACTTTTAGAAACTAAAATTTGTTTCTGTGAAAATTTTGTAGTATGGAATGTGTCATTTTAGCTTTTGTCTTGAACAGTGGAACCTTTTTTTTTTCTTTGCTGCTTTTATTAATCTATTCGATTATCTTTCGTTACTGAACTTTTGCAGCAGAGTAACAAACCATATTTGAATCGGGGTTTGTTGTAATAAATTAAAGCAAGAAATGGAAGAATTCCTCAAATACGCATTTCTTAGAAAACATACATAAAACATAGAAATCTGCTGATTGCACAAATTATTAAGATATTTAAAATTTCCAAAATAAAACATGCTTGTCTTTTAAATTTATTTAGAGGGAGGTACTTTTCCATTATAACCATGCCACTTGGCACCTTTTTTTGTCTTGGTGATTTTCTCCTTCTCTTGTGAAATCTGAATTGAAGAGTGTCTGTGCCATGGTAGCACCAGTTTTTGTAATGGAAGAATTATAACAAAGCTTGTGATGGATGCCTTTGGCATCTGATGAGGTCACTGGATAAATTAACTAAAAGACATCCTACGGCTTTGCTGGCAGCGGGAACCTGGTAGCTCCACTTGTGCATTGAACTTTGGCTGCTCCACATATGAAGTCGTAAAGAAGGTAGGACTTCGAAATCATAACTGGCCGAGACAGCTCATCCAGTTCGTCACAGGGCACGGGCCCTTCCCGTCCTATCTTTTCCGATTCGGAAAACACCTGGACAACTTCTGTGCCTGTGGAGAACCTGGCACACCTCTTCACTATACAACCAAGTGCCGCCTCACGCTTTCTGACCACCTCAGGTGTCCAGCATATCAACACATAGAAGCCTTGATGAAATCAATAACCAACCACCACCTGCTAACAAACAAAATAATAGACCTCCTCAACTTTATCACCAGCCAAAAAAGACCTACTTAAATCGGAACATCCAGAATAACTCCACAATAGCCTGCATCGTTCATCCCACTACAAAGCTCATGTCTTCCACCACACCCTTCTCCTCTCTCCTGGAACATTTCATGCCAGAGACTGATCATCAGTTTCAGTGTCTCAGGGCCCAGCCGCATGCTCACGACACGTCTAACTTGTCATCAACAGCATCATGTTGTCACTTATCACAACCACATGTGATTTTTCTAGGACGCAGAGTCTAGTTTAGTGTATATATTTGTGTTTTATGTGTGTGCATATATTAGTGTTTAAATTTGTATTTCCTCTCTTTGTATTTCCTTATATATAATTTTTTTTTTGCTCTTGATAAAGTTTCACACCTACCCACCCAACCAACAGGGTGCCACCTTGGCTCTGAGGTCGGGGGTATGCTGTGGTGTTATAAGTGCATTGAACTTAAGGATTCTATATATGTAAGCCTAGTATCATGCCAAAGGCATGAGGAAAGAAACAAGCTGAAATGTGCCAATTTGCTGTTG
>BGPR01020548.1:0-26884 GCA_013235015.1 Araneus ventricosus | reverse complement strand
ACCCCATTATAACGATTTCTATTCTGTTATAAGAGAAATTGATGTTCCATAGGAAACAATTCTTTCGACATTCAACATTCCCCTCTGCAATGAAGATCATGAAGAATTTGTTGCAGGATTCAATGCGAATATGAAAAATATTTTTACAGATATTCCATTGGTGTTCACTCACATCAAAAATAAGAGACAGCTAAAAGTGGAACTGAAACGGTGATTTGATTGGAATATCACAGTAGAAAAAGGAAAACAACTATTAAGAGTTTTTGGCTTAGATCCCAATAAAGACTTTTCGATTCCACATAAACCTGGGGGGTTTACGGTGATTAGAAGATATCAGCCTCCTAACAGAGAGATTTTCAAAAATCAAGAAATTCAGATGGTTGCAAGAGAACCTATTTTGGATGATACTTACGACATAAAATTAGAAGTAGGAGATTTATTAAAGCAAATTGAATTTAAGCTAAGCGAAGCCGGACTTTCTAATGAAGTTAAATTTTCGGAAAGCAATGGACAAATCATAGTGACGTTGCAATTCAATATTAACATTGAATTCAAGAAGAACTCTTGCTCCAGACTAATGACTGCTCTGAATATATTCGACGATGCATATGTCATTATCGGAGAGCAATCGAAAATGCAATTTCCCTATACTCGACCAGTTGAATCGATCAAGCGCGAATCATTCCGTGTGATCGCCTATAAAACTTTAACCACGACTCGCAAAGAAACCAAAACCGCAACATTTCTCATTCCGAGTGGAATGTATCAGAATGCAAAAGACTTATTTAAAGAATTCAAGTTTATCTCTTTAAGACTGAGTGCAGATTCGGGAGTGGGACTGCATGTTCCTCGATACACTGTTGTCACGTTTGGAGAGAAACTCAAAGATCTGTTGGGATTCTCTCAACAAACTTTTGATCATAGTGATTATAAATCAGAATATGTTTTAGAGTTGAGAGCAGGCATCACAGAAGTCTATGTGTATTGCGATATATTCTCCCCCTCTCTCGTGGGCAATTCCTTGGCATCTATTCTGAAAATCATTCCTGTAGCCAACGAACATAGCGAACAAATAGTTAAAAACTTTTCGGTTCCGTTGTACTTTACAGTTAAAAAACAGTTCTTTGATGTTATCGAAATTAAAATGCGAACAAGCAGCGGTACTCCCATCAAATTCATAGCGGGGAAAACGAATTTGGTTCTATCCTTTAGGAAAAAAATTATATAAATGCTATCCATTCTGTCTGATTTTCAGAGTCAAGAACAATAATGGCGAAGCGCGGTCATAGATTGCAACCTGAGCATTGCATTGCACATTATCAGAATCAGATTGGGAATGCTAATCCGTACTTTGCTTCCGATTTTCCCATTCAACGAGGATATGGTTTTATCAGTAGCTTGCGTCTTTACGCCCTACCCTTGATGATGCAAGCAGGAAAATATTTAGGCAAGCGTTTATTGACATCTGGTCGCAGTATTGTCGAGGATGTTTGTCAAGGAAAATCATTTCGCCATGCGGCGAGAGATCAAATTCGTCAATCCGGACGAGAAATAACAGCAGACGTACTTCGAAAATTAAGAGGTGGAGGAGGTGTTAAGAGGAAAAATCAATGCGATCCCGTCAAACGAAGCGACAGAAACTGAGTCCGACAGACGTCTTTTCCGAACTCTAACACCAGAACAAATATGGAGCGATGTTACTGCACAAAGAGCGAGCTCGAGTTATTCGGTCCCGAGGAAATTCAATTAGCAATTGAAAAGACTAGTTTTGTGGAGATTCATCCAGTCGCTTCCATTTCTGATAGCAACACTATCGAGTTTCAAATCACAGGATTGGGAGATGCCTATTTCGATCTCTCGCACATCCTTCTAATCATTCAAGCAAAAATTCTGAAAGCGGATGGAACAGCTTTCACAGTCAACGACAAGTGTGGAAACTATCTTTTGAATACAATGTTTTGGGAATGTCACATCTTACTCAATGATCGACAAATTTCTTCAGAGAGTAATTATGCTTATAAAGCATATATTCAGAGCACTTTGTTTCATTCAGAATCCTCTCAAAAGAATTTTTTGAGTGCTGGCATGTTCTATAAAGATACCGCAGGTGAATTTGACAATACCGATGTCACAGCCGCCGGCAAAAATTTGGGTTTTAAACAACGCTATGAACGGGTTAAAGGAGGCAAGATATTCGATATGTGCGTAATTCTTCACATAGATTTAGGAACACAACCTCGACTCATTAGCGGGACAACGATTCGAGTGCGTTTGTTGAAAGCAAAAGACAATTTTACTCTCCTAGCTACAAGCGGTGCGTTTCGTCTTCAAATCGAAAATATAAGTCTCTTTATCCGAAAATGCTATGTATCGAGCTCCATTGTGGTCGGGCATGAAAAGGCTTTAGAGCAAGCATTGGTTCAAATGTCTTTCACTAGAATCGAAACGAAAACTTTCACTCTCGGTTCTGGGCTCAAAAGTGTTATAATTCCAAATGCTATGAACGGTATTCTTCCTTCACGAATGATTCTGGGGTTGGTTTCTAATTCGGCGTTTAATGGCGATTTTAAAAAGAATCCTTTTAATTTCAAGAATTATAATCTGAGTTATATTTCCTTATCGGAGAATGGAGTTCAGATCCCGATGTCGGCCTACGCACCTTCTTATAAGAATGATCTGTTCGCAAGAAACTATTTGTGTCTATTCACGGATCTTGCCCAACACAACACGAACGTTACACTTGAGGAATATAAAGACAACACATGTTTGTATGTCTTCGACCTCACGCAAGATTATTCTGCTAGCGATCCTTTTATGAATGTAGCTCGAAGCGGAGACATGTCGATTCATTTAACATTTGACGAGGATCTTCCAGAAACAGTCACATTATTAGTTTATATGGAAATGCAATCGCTTATCGAGATCGACAAAAGCAGAAAAATATTCACTGACTATTAAAACATCATGGACACTCAAACACTGTTACGATTAGCGCACGACGATCCTATAATAACTAGAAGATTTGGAGGCGTGTTTGCGAGCGATCTGCTTCCCAAAAATCGAGGTTATTATCGATCATTTATAGTCAGCACTGATTCGTCTTTGGAAAACGGAACGCACTGGCAAGCTGTTTATTTTGATAACAAAGCTAAATGCACTTTCTTCTGTTCTTACGGGACGTATCCGGTGGGGAACATAAAAAAATTCATTGATAACAATTCGACACAAATGGAATGGAATTCGAAAATCTTGCAACATCCCAAAACGACATCTTGTGGGCTCTTCTGTCTCTATTTTCTATGGCATTTGACTCGAGGATTATCGATCGACACATTGCGAGAAATAAATTTTTGCGAAAACGAACGAATCGTAGCACGTTTTGCGCAAACTCAATTTAAATTGACAAATCATTCAACTCTCCTCACCTCCAATCAGCAATGTAAATCTCTTCAAAATATGATGTCAAAAAATAAAAGTCAGAGATATATCAATCACAACATCAGTTGTGAGTTCAGATGAGCACCAGCCATGGAGAGATTTGGATACATCGTTGCGGATCCTTGCTCGGGATGTGATTATTTGCAGATTCACAACATCCATTATGATAATATTCTGGAATGCATCGAAAATGCTCGACTGCATAAAATTTCTGTGGACCCTTCGAAGATTATGTACTTTACAATGTTGTCAAACACAGACGTAGTTTAGTTCCTACACGACGCACAAACAGAGGAGAAACGATTTGGTTTCTGCCAACTCACGAAATATAATTCTGCAGAAAAATACATCTATTCTTCGCACAAAATTCTGTTTCAAACAATTGTGGACAGTATCTTAGCGAAGAAAGGCGTGTCTTGGAACGATAAACCGGAATGTCCGAATTTCGAAGCGAAATTTCGTTACTTCAGACTGCTATGTGACGATGAAATTGTCTTTTATTTGCATTGCTTGGGAAAATGTATCCTTAGTGTGAAAAACCAAAGCTACTCTTTATTATGTATTACTTTTCATTGCTTGTGAAAATGTATCTAACCGTAAAATAACAAGCAACCATGTATAAGTTTAGATGTATACCATGTTTAAGATTATGAAAAAATAAAAGATTTGTTTGATTAAAATGTGTGTCTCACTTTTTCTCCAAGTAATAGACATTGACTCTTTTCTTAGATTTAGTTTAACATGTTCACGCCATCTCTTAAAACCGATGGCTCGCACTTGAATGTTTGCAAGTATAAGAACAAGATAAGCAAAGAAAATAAAAGTGTAAGAAGTTCGAAAGTGTAGGAACTAAGTTAGTGTGCAAGTCTAAGCACTAAAGTTGCATTTGAGAACACAGAAACTGGAAAACCTAAATCTGCAAGTGTAAGAACTAACAATTCAATTTTAGAAACTAGAACAACTAAGTGTCCAAGTCTAAAAATTAAAACTTCAATTGGAGAACAGAGAGGAGAAACTAAATGTGCAAGGGTAAGAACTAATAATTGCGATATCGTTCTCCGCCCCAAAAGCTTTCTTTCCCAAAACGCATGACGAAACTAAACGTGTAAGCTAGTTTTCCGAATAGAGAGAAGAACAACGCTGAGACCCAAAAGCATTCTCGTGCTGCGACACGAAACGTGTCAGCCAGGTTTCCGATGAAAGAGAAGAAAACAGCGCTAAGGCGATTTTGATTCTCCACCCAAGTTTTCTCGCGCGGCGAAAACTAAACGTGTGGCATTGGAAACTTTTCTTTCCTCCTCTCTCTGCAAACGACAGGAGGCCTGAGAAACCGAACTCGACGTAATTATCTATTGTTATATTACATATCAAGCATTTATTAATTGTATGCAAAAACCTTTACGAAAGATTGAGGAAAAATACTGTAAAAAACAATTTCCTAGTTCAATAAAAATCTAGAAGCTTTCAAACGTGTTTGTCTCTTATTTCACCCGATATCTGCTCTCACATCAGGAGGGGTTATTTCGCCATATGCAAACAACTTTAAAAAAAAGGAACATTTTCATCAAAACAAATTCGCATTATTCTTTTATTATCTTAAAGTTTCCTCAAAGCAAATTCCCTCAATCAGGATTCATCTCTCGTACTTTCGATCTTTCCTTCATTGTCTTTCAATACTTTGAACGTAACAGGAAAGTCTTGATACGTGCAGCGAAGCTAAACGTACCATTTCTTTTCCTATCTGAGAGGAGAGAAGTATTCCAATGTACCCTTTCGATTCGAAGAAAATCTGTGCTTAAGCACATGTGGGATTACTACGTGAGCCTGTAACTTTCCTTTAAACGTGTTTTGGGTATCTCGAGTTTAGTATCAAGCCATTTAGTCAACCATTCTAGTCAGCTTCTATTCAAGGAACAGGAATAACAGTCATCAATATCAAGCAACAATGTCCACCGATAAGACACTTGTCGATATTCTCCTCTTGATATATATATAATTATATCGCTATTAATTAATTCACTGTTTAGGTTTTCTCTATTTATTTAGAAAGTATGTTTGATGGTTAGGATTTTTATATCTTTTTGATACGATTTCCAGAATTTACATTTTAAAAACCGCTTTAACACTGAGTAAGATGAGCTAGCAAGAAAAAAATGATTCGCTTTAGCGAAATACAATTTTCTTTTCGAGGTTTGATTCTCCACCCC
Source organism: Araneus ventricosus (assembly GCA_013235015.1). Classification (NCBI taxonomy): domain Eukaryota; kingdom Metazoa; phylum Arthropoda; class Arachnida; order Araneae; family Araneidae; genus Araneus; species Araneus ventricosus. The sequence goes on along the minus strand of BGPR01020548.1, from coordinate 21,239 downwards.
ACCCAAGGTTTCTCGCGCGGCGATAAATAACCGTGTAGGCATTGAAGACTTTTCTCCTTCGAACTCTGCGCTTTTCAAACTTCACTCCCCTTGCGTAAACAGGTTTCTATCGTCTGCTGCCGGCGGAACGTAAATCGAGCTTGAAAATGTACTTTCGGGGCCCAGAATTCGCGAAGCGGTTGTGTATCGCAAACACAATTCGGCTCTCGCTCACAAATCGCGTTGTATAGGCGGCTCTCTGTGCCGGATTAGCTATGTATATTTCTGGCACATTGAACGAAGTGTGCTGGAAATATACATTGAAATACTACTCTCGTGCAACGCCGGACCACGTATGTATGTAATGTATCTTGCTTCATGTGTTTATGAACTGGACGTGGGTATATGAAAAAATATTTATCCCCAGCTACGCTGGTATATTTAAGCGTTTGTGTCACATTACCTCACTTTTCGAATATTTAAATTCCGAAATTGTAATTAGTTAAAATGATATTAATTGAAAACGTCAAAATGATTAAATTGACGTGCTGCCATCTACTGGCAGCATGGTGAATTCATTCACGGCGGATTCTTTTTTTCTCCTATTATTAGTTTTCACATCCGGTGTTGCATTTTTTAAATTTTTTTTAACGGAAGTTGGTATTTCTTTTTCAGCGAGCTTCTGTGTTTGGATTTATTAACAATGGACAAAAATCGTTTTCCTGCCTTTTCTTCCTTTTTTCGACGTACGGTTTTTCAATACATTTACGTTTGTTGGGGGAAAATATTTATTCATTTTTATCCGGTTTTTTCCATTATTATTCAAATACTTCAAGGCGAAAATATATGTTTCTGGTGTTTAATTTAACAGTTTGGTGTACTATTAAATCGTTTATCGTTTCTGTTTCTTATTTCGTTTTATTTCTTCTTTTGAAAAACAAATATCATGCTCATCTGTTTTAATTTATAAGCCTTATAATTCTCGCGTTTTCATTCAAACTAAACTGCTTTAAGGTAGTAAAAATGCTGGAACTGAAAGTTTTAATCCAACAAGAGAGGATTCAAAACAGATTTGCTTTTTTGGGGAAGCTTAGTGACAATATTTGTACAGAAAAAAACAGAGGCGGGTATATGAAAAAAATGTGGATTCCGAGAAACGCCGGGTTATTAACTATAGAGGAAATTAAAATGTTGGATTTAAAAATTTTAATTAAACAATTTAGGATTCAAAGGATTTTTTACGTTTTGGTGGAACGTAACGTTTACTTTAGCCACAATACATGTAAAAAAATAAACCGAAGGCGATCATATGAAAATTAGCAACGAAAGGACTAGATTTGAAAGTATATTTACATTTGTTGAGGAAAGTAAGTGACAATATTTGTTGAAAAAAACGGAGCCGGGCATATGAAAAAATATGGATCCCAAGGCCTCACGTGATCTCACTTCTCTCCGCCCGGGAATATCACATTATTCAAGATTGCCCGTGCAACGCCGTGCCATGCAGGTATTAAATAACAAACTAATCTACACTATTAAAATTTGACAGTATGTGTGTATGTAAGTCCAGCTATCTTCTCACGAACCGCTGAACGGAGAAACGCACGGAAAGTACCAAAAGACGAGAAATAATCCAAAGAATCCATTTCGACCATTTAAATTCCGAAATTACAATTACTAAAAAGATATTCATTGAAAACCAATTTACAACAATACTTTTCATTGTTTTGGATACTTTATAACAATACTTTTCATCGTTGTAGCGCAATTCAAAATATTTTTTATTGTTCAATTTGTGTACTTTAAAGAACATTGTTACAACAACAATGTTACAAATTTGACTAATGAAACAACTGTTCTAAACAACAATACTTTAACATAAAGAAATGACGCTGACAGAAATTAAAAATATTTGTTTGAAGTGTATAATTTTTCTTCATCCCGTGATATAACGTCAAACAGAATCATTTTAAAGGAATGCCAAATTTACAGGTGTGTTTTGTTTCTGTAAAGTTATGTGCCGAAAGATATAGATTATTTATGTGAGTGATTTTAATCCTTATTCATTGATTTGATCAAGTTTAAATATTTGTGGAAGCTGCTATTTTAATCTGATTTTTGGAATTTACTATTTTTGCTTTGTTCAATTCTCGCTTTTTCAGATGCCTAAAAGAAAAAGAGGAATTACAGGGGATGCTGCCCGTAGACAGGAGGCAATTAGAAAACGTGAAAGGAGAGTTGTTGAAACTGACGAAGAAAGAAGCTGCCTATTGTCAACTATGGCACAACATGGCCAGGACAGAAGAGCTTAAGAAACAGAACAAAGAAATAGCCGATTGTCAGAAAAGGCACAACGTGGGCAGGAGAGAAGAGTCGAAGAAACAGACGAACAAAGAAATAGCCGATTGTCAGCCATGCTACAACATGCAACGCCGTCTAAATGTTATTGAAGGACAAAATCACCATCAGATACAAACTTTTTATGCAGCTAGAACTGTTCTTTACCCTATTGTTGAAGAACACAACTGTGGAGAAATGGACAAACTCTGTCTGAAATGCGGAGGGATGTATTTTCGGGTTGAAAAGAATACCAGAAGAATTTACACTCATTGCTGACATAATGGATATATAATTGAGCAGGCTTCAGTTTATCCAGTGAGAATGAAAGGATTGATGGATGGCTCCGACGAATTATCAGTGCATTTAAAAAATAACATAAGATCGTGCTCTATCATTTGCTTCAGTGGGTGCACAGATTGTACCGCCTACAGGGAGAGGAGCGTATTGCTTCAGAATTCATGGCCAAATTTATCACAGGACCTCTCATCTACACCCATCTGAAGCAGGAGCTGAAAACTTCGTCCAGTTATATGTTTTAGACTCTGATCTTGCCACTTGTTGAAGAATGGAGCGTAGAGAAAATTCTGAATGTAATCCGAAATTGATGCGAAAAATAGATGAGATCATTAGAAGAGTCAATCCCTTTGCAGATGCTTACAAGATGATGTGGGAATTGGAACAGCAGGTTCTTCAGGAAGAAAGATATGAGGCGTCAGAAAATGTTACAATGCACATTAGAGATGACAGACTTCATATCAGTCAGCACAGAGGGAGATATAATGCTATATTCATTTTCAGGAAGGTCATTCCCTAAGGTTACGTGACACGTCTTGTCTGACCAATAGGCTATTTCTTTGTTCTGCTTTCTTCGGCTCTTCACTCCTTGCTACGTTGTGCATGTCTGATAATCGGCTATTTCTTTGTTCTTCTGTTTCTTCGACTTTTCTCTTCTGGCCACTTTGTGCCATTACTGTCAATCGGCTATTATTTTGTTCTTCTGTCCTGGCCACGTTGTGCCATGAGTTTTTGACATCAAGAAGAAAACACTTTTACATGATTTGAAGGAAAATTGTATTTTGGGTCGTATAGTTGTAGACATTCATGTCATAGAGTTCCAGAAGAGAGGATTGCCACACATGCATCTATTGCTGATATTAGCAGATGAGGATTAAATAAGGGATCCGGAGAGTATCGATCGGATAGTGTCAGCAGAACTGCCTGATGAGACATTCGATTCTCGATTGCACGAAATTGTTAAGGCTACAATGATTCATGGACCATGTGGTGTGCTGAATCCGTATTCCCCTTGCATGGCTGCTGGTATTTGAACGAAGGGATACCCCTAGCAATTTAGAGAAGCAACGGCTGAGATCGTTGATGGTTATCCTAGGTATAGGCGTCGTGACAATGCAAATCACGTAACAATAATTGGCAATTTTGTAGATAATAGGTGGATCGTGCCATACAACCCATACCTCACAAAGAAATACAATGTCCATATAAATGTTGAAATTTGCAGTTCAATCAAGTCTGTAAAGTATATTTTCAAGTACGTTTACAAGGGTCATGATTGTGCGAAGGTTGTCTTCGAGAACAACGGGCAGGGTTAGATTACATGGGATGAGATAAAGACCTTTCTAAATGCGAGATATGAATCTTCTCCCGAAGCAATGTGGAGACTTTCAGAAAAAAACGCACGAAAAATCTCATGCTATCATTCGTTTACCAATACATTTGCCCGACATGCAGCCGATGTATTTCTATGATGATGAAGAACGTCAAGCACTGGAAAGAGCTGCTCAAAGGAACACCATGCTGACTTCTTGGTTCGAATTAAACGGAACACATCCTGATGCAAACAGATACTTTTATGCTGATATACCTAAGCATTTCGTTTGGAAGAACTATAAATGGGAGAGACGTGTACGATTCGGCGATAGAATTGTGTCAAGGTTATATTCCGTTAGTCCAAAAGACAGTGAGCGGTTTCATCTCCGGATGCTCTTGTTTCATGTTTCGGAAGCCAAATCTTTTGAAGAGTTACGAACCTATGATAGCGTTACGATGGATAATTTTAAAGAGGCGTGTCGTGCTAGGAATTCGTTGGAAGATGACGGTGAGTGGCGAAACTATTTGAGGGAGGCGAGTAACATTCAGATGTCTGCAAAGTTAAGGCAATTGTTTTCTTTTATTTGTGTCTTTTGCAACCCAACGTCACCTCTGGAACTTTGGGAAGAATTGAAGTCTTTTTTGTATGAAGATTTTGTACTTCACACTTCAGTTCAGCAAAGTGTCAATCTCGCGTTGCACAACATATCTTACCACCTTCATGCTCACAACATGACCCTTACAAGTATTAGATTGCCAGACCCTGCGACTTCACATTCCTATGTTAACATAGATTTCTACGATTTAGAAACGGAGAGGAAAGAAAGAGAGAGACTAATGGAAATGTTGAATCCAGAGCAGCGTACAATTTTTGATGCAATTATGAATGCAATCCTAGGTTTTGATGAGGCTTCAACGAAAACGTTTTGTGTTAATGCTTTTGCAAGATCAGACAAAAGCTTTTTATTCAATGCAATAATTCGCTCAGTTAGAGGATTGGGTGAATTGTTGTCCCCATTGCATGTACTGGGATTGCAGCTATTATTTTGGAAGGAGGCAGAATAGCACATTCTAGATTCAAGTTACTTGTCCCCATTTTCAATAAATCTTCGTGTAGAATTCGTCATAACACAGAAGATGGATGATTTTTGAAGGCGTCGAAACTCATTATTTGGGATGAGTGTACCATGACTCCTCATCATGCTTTGAGTGCGGTTGACAGATTGCTCAGAGATTTAATGAATTCCGACTTACCATTTGGAGGTAAGGTTTTTGTTCTTGGTGGGGACTGGAGACAGATTTTGCCTGTTGCGGTGCATGCGAACAGAGCAACTAGTATACAGACATGCTTGAAGAACTCACCTCTTTGGAGCACATTCAAACAATTTTCACTCTTTAGGAATATGAGAACAGAACATGCTGAACAAGATTTTGCAGATTGGCTTCTACATCTTGGCAATGGGAGTCTGACTAATAACTGCAAATTAGGAGAAGATATAGTGAAAATTCGCGAAGAATGTGTTGTAAGGGATTCTATTGTCAATGAAATTTTGGATTGTCTATTGCTGATATGGAAAATCTGTCAGAAAAAGCTATTTTGTGTCCCAAGAATGAAGATTTCTTAAAAATCAATGATCAGGTTTTGAAAAACTTCCAGGTCAGAATATGACGTACTTCAGTGATGATAGCATAATCTGTGAAGATCAAGAACAGAACAATTTTTATTGGATTTTATTAACACACTAACTCCTTCCAGAATGCCACCACATGAACTTAACTTAAAAGTGGAAGCTGTCATTATGCTGCACAGGAATTTGAATCCATCGGCAGGTCTATGTAATGGAACATGTTTGATAATTCGATAATTGATGCCTAACGTCATAGATGCTGAAATTTTGACTGGACATACAAAAGTTTCGCATGCTTTTATTCCAAGAATATCACTTTCTCCTTCTGACAGTAATCTACCGTTTTCGCTTCAAAGGCGGCAGTTTCGCATTCGACTTGGTTTTGCAATGACAATAAACAAATCTCAAGGACAGGGTCTTAGAAAAGTAGGAATATATTTGCCTCAGCCAGTATTTTTATATGGAATGTTATATGTTGCTTTTTGAAGAGCTACATAGAGGCGTTGTGTGCGAGTTTTGGTAATTGATACAAAGAAACAGGAAAAAATAAATAGCTCAAATAGGGTTTTTACAAAAAATGTTGTTTTCCGTGAGGTTTTATTTTGAGATTTCTTCTGCTATCTTCTGTAATTGATATAGGAAACCTGTTAGAAAAGCTATTTTATTTCCAGCATCATTCCTGATTTTTAATACCATGTTTTAATTTATAAATTTTGGAAGTATAAATGTTCATTTTAAATTTGTATTAATCTAATTTTAAATTTGTATTAGTATCCGTATTTGTATGATTATTTCTATTTCGTTTATTTTTTAGGAGATGAAAGCAAAATAAATAATTTTCCAAATTTCTCATGTTGTCATTCAAACCGTTTTAAAGTAATAAAGAGGCTTGATTTGAAAGTTTTCAACAATATTATAACAAACATTAGGCATGTTTCACGTGACCTCAGGCATTATTCGAGATAGAGAAAAAGAGAGCAGAAGAAAACAGAAGAACAAAGAAATAGCCGATTGGTCAGACAAGACGTGTCACGTGACCTCAGGGAATGATTCATTATTCGAGATAGCCCGTGCAACGCCGGGCCATGTATGTATGTAATATATCTTGCTTCATGTGTTTATGAACTGGACCTGGGAATATGAAAAAAATATTTATTCCCAGCAACGCTGGTTTATCTAAGTGTTTATGTCACATGACCTCATTTCTTCCCTCCTCCAGGAAATGACGCATTATTCGAGATAGCCCATGAAAGATATTTGGAAGTTGCTATTTTTGCTTTGCTGAATTCTCGCTCTTCTCGATGCCTAAAAGAAAAAGAGGAGTTGCAGGGGATGCTGCCTGTAGACAGAACGCCGCCAGCACCCCCGGCACCTATAACCTAAGTTATTACACCACTTTGGATGGGTGCAAGGCGGATTAAGCAACCATTCCCCCCACAGAGCACACAAGGCCCCGCACCAGATAACCGCCCCCGAAAAAATTTATTTAAAAATTTTTTGAAGAAATACAAGATAAAATAAAATGTAAGATGAACACAAATGAGGGTTTACAGAAGTTTTACATAGTTGAAATTAGATGCAGGCCACGCACAGATTTGTAGCCCCTTTCTTCAAAAAGTAATAGAAATACATAGAGGGCAAAGAATACTTGGAAAACTAAATGTTGACCACAAATATTGAGATACTGAAATATATTACAATTGGAAAGTTCTAAAAGAAACTAAGAGGTGAAACGATTTTCTTTTAAATATTACTTAAATGTTAGAAAACTCGAAAGGAAATGTTATGAAACATTGAATTTAATTATACGAGGATGAACAACAAATTAATTGGGTGACATCAATAACTATGAATTATGATGAATCGTGATATGCCGTTTTCACACACTATAATGAGATTCCATTTATTTACAAGTTAATATGTGTAACTGAAAAGGTTCTAGATACCGTAATTAATATTAGATGATTTAAAAGATAATAATATTGATTGAAACAAAACATTCAAGTGTATTAGGTGTACAACTGTTGTGGAGCATTTAATTCAAGAACAATCAACTCTGCTAAATGAAATGCGATTCCAAAGTTGCAACTGTTGAGAAGTAATTATGAAATGTAAATACACTCTAAGAAAATAAAATAAACCAAACATTTTCAAGTTAATTGTTGAAAACAAATATGGAACAAGAATATAATGAAATACTAAAATTTACAACATTAAATTTTTGACTATAGAAAAAGGTTATGAAACGTTGATTTTGCAAACGATTATTTAAGGATATACTACCAAACTGCCAAATGATTCAATTTAAGAAATGCTATAAAAACTACCAAAATTGTTTCACATTCCTAAGGGAATGTTATATAAATTGAAACATAATATTCAATATTCTAGGTTGTTGTACAGAATGATGAAGGTTTCAAATATTATGAGAATTATGATTATAAGTAATGTTCACAATAATGATTTAGATGTAGTCTCTTTTTGAACGATACTGCAAGATTTCTGCCTCATAGAATGAGCATAAATGGTCCTTTGCGGAATCAGAAGTTTGAAGAGCAGCGGCATAAAGGCTAGACTCATAGCAGTTAACGCAGCATCTCATGGTAGACTGGCAGATGGATGATGGGTGATGGCCTGCGCAGGTACTTCAGGATGGAATTTCATGGGTGCAATCCTTTGTGGTATGGCCAAAGGCCTGAAAAATTTGCGCCTTTTCAGGTGATAGAACTCTGATAGCCAGAACATTCTCCAACCTATCAGGATTTTATTGGACTGTAAGATGGTGTTTAGGATGGTTGCTGAGGCTTCAAACACCCAGTTTGTCGTATTGGGAGAAGAGCCCTTGAAGTTATATCTTGCATTCAGAGTGTTATACAGGTGGAACTGGGATTTTAGTGCCTCCTGAATCGCCTCCTCGTTTATAGTTGATGGGATATTGTAGATTATGATACTGGGATTTCGTTTGCCGGGAAATTTAGGAGTAATTGCCGAATTAAGGATTGAGTTCGCTTCTATTTTTGATGTGAGTTTAACAATATCTTCCTGAGATTGGAGCGTCACCGCTAGGCCGTTTCCTCTGATGAGTTTAATTTCTACTGGATTAAAGTCTTTTGATGTTATTGTTTCACTCAATAGGTCTGGAAGAGTGAGGTTTGAGTTTGAAGTCGGATAAAGGAGAATAGTGAAGACAGATGAATTTTGAGGAGGAGAAATGGATGACATTTCTTGCTGAAGATGAGGTATGGATTGGCAATTTGAAGAGGGAAAAGGGACTTTTACCAGATGCCGATTGAGAGTTGGTTCTGTGTTGGGAAAGTCCTGGCACTTCTGATGAAATGAATGAGATGCCCCGGGAATGTTGTGCAGAGGACGAAGAGAAGCGATGTGATCCTGAGCTTCTGGATGAAAGAGTGACTGGTGAGAGAAGCTTGAGTTTGAAACTTGCTGTGATGCTGGGTGTTCTTCATGAACTGTCTGTATTTCAGAATTTTTTGTTGGGCAAGAAGGTTTTGGTTTTTCTTTTGATGGTTCTATTGCTAGAAGTATTTCTTCAATATTGTCGAGAGTGAACATTTCTTGGGAGAGGTTTGGTGATCTTAATGAAAGAGCGGTTCTTATTGCTGTTGTTAGTGCAAAGAAAGAGAAGATTTTCTCTGGAGAGAGAACCTTTGCTTCGATGCAATCTGGATTTAATGGAAATTTACAAGAATGAATTTTGATTGTCTTGTAAAGAATCTTCAGCTCTTCTTCGTCCTCCTCTTCCTCGGATTTCTCTGACTCTTGAACCATGTGATGTTGGATGAGAGGGCTCATTTCCGCTATTGCCCCCTCTATGTCAGATGTACTCGGAGAGAACGATGTATGGTATAAATCAACTTGGGGTAGGGTCTCATCCACAGGAAGTGGGTTGTTTAAGTGAACCCATGAATTTGAAGATGGTAACTTTGGAGATGGGGTTCTCGAAACAACTGGTGACAATAGAGCTCTTGATGGAGATTGAAATTCACCCATTTCATGCAAATTTGTTGCCGGGACACTAGTGCTTGGAGATGATACACTTGACTCACTTGATTGAAGTGTGGTACTAGTTTCGGCCTTATGTGATGATGCTAATTCCCTCCTTTTGGATCCTGGGACGGATTCCTCCTGAACTATCTGCTGGTGGGCTTTTGATGAAGAAGAAGCCCCGGTAGTGGATAGTGACTGATCCGGATTGTTCAATGATGCTGTTGAAGTGGAACTAAGAGTTGATGGTGACTGAACAGGATTTTCCAAAGATGTTGTGGAAAGAGGACCAGGTTGAGGCAGTCTAGACTCGTATATGAAGAATTTCGGTTCTTGTGACTGAAACATTAATTTTATATGCTCCTTCCTCTGTGCTTCTGCACGAACAATTGTATTCTCGATTGTCTGTGAGAGCAACGGTTCCAGGGGGGAAGCTTCTTCTGCTAGTGCCTGGTGGCTTCTGAGAGATGCTTGGTGAAAAAGAGTTGGCACTTTTTTGAGGTGTTGACATATACGTTGCCTGAGCGGGGTGAAGAGGAACACTGTGCGTTACTAGGAGGGGGTATTTGCGACCTTCCTGGCCTACATATGTTCAGTTCTGATCATATTTTTCGTTTTGTTGTGAATGTGAAAGAGAGCCGTTTGGTCTTGCATTGTTCCCCATTTTGTTCTATGTGCTTCTGGTAACATAGGCATGCGGGCCATTTCTTCCTTTGCTATAAGACGCATTGCTATTGAATTTGCGCCTTGGCATGGTAATGAATGGATGGAAGAGTTAAAGATGAAGAAGGAGAAAAACTGTTATGATGGTTATACTGTCACTTCAATAATAAAAACTAGAGGAGACCAGGGCGGTTACCCCCACAAGCCCCACCCCCGCATACACCATGCAGAGCGAAGGAATAAAAAGACAGAGAGAAAGGTGAAAGTTTTACGATAGTACAAAACTGTTTTTGTTAATTAAGTGTGAAACCAGGTTTGGTCTCACAGACCCATAGCAATTTTGATGGTATACAAGAGATGAAACTAAGGATTTTCTGAGTAGGGGGATAGACAGCAAACCAAAAATGGAGACCCTAGGGCGAAAAGGATAGAAGATATAATGCAAAGAAGTTCCCATGTTAAAGACCTATACATAAACCAGCGGGAGTGACCTCCCCGAAACTTGCTTGCATACGACCAGTAATGTGGGATGGGTAAACACCCAGATGGTAGGTAAATATTTTTGGGGTATTTACCCAAGGCCTGGTTATTTTGAAGAAAAAAAATTATGAATGGTGATTTACAATGAAACATAAAATTTATGAATTCCAAAAAACTTAATATTTTTCAAAAAAATTGCGCATGTTCGAAATTTTTACGCGCGCTGAGGTACCACAACTTTTTTTAACGGTTTTGAGTACGAAATATTAGTATAGATATCGCACAACATTTTACTACACCTCTGGTTAATCACTGGAGTCCATCTGGAGAATATCAAAAAGAAGTTTCATTTTGGGGATTGCCATAATTACCGAAGCGCGTGTTTGCGGCTCGCTTCAATTTTCGCCAAGGTCAAACGCCAACCACACTCGTAATGTGCATTTTGAATTAAATATGCAATTTGAACACCAGTTTTTCAACCGATTGAGATGAAAATTGGGAACAGGTCTATAATTAATGTTAACATCCGAGATATCAAGTTTTATTTATCTAAGCCAAAGGGCTTATGAGATACAAGTATGCGATTATACAGACCGACAGATAGTCAACCTGTCGACGGCTTTGACCCAAAATTTTATACGGACTTACATTCACGACGATAAAACCGTGTACGAAATTTTATCCATCTAGCTATTCAAGTTTTTGAGTTATAGTGTTCACATGACCACGGGCATACAGATAGACGGACTTCCCTTTGACGGATTTTGTCCAAAATTTGATGGACACCTACAAATTATGTTTAAGGACCACATATCAAATTTCCTCCCCGTAGCTTTAACAGTTTTTGAGTTATCGTGTTCACAGACGCACAGACAGACATAATTCCAAAAATGTGTTTTACGGACTCAGGGAGGTCTAAAACGTGGAGATTCGTCAAAATCTCGAGTTCGAATTTTTTGACGATTACAATACTTTCTCTTTGTATACTTCATATACGAGAAAGTAAAAACGGGAACGACCGCAATTTACTTTATTTTAATTAATTTTGTTAATAACATTTGAATGGCTAGTAATTAAGAGATGTGATTTTGTGTGAATGTAAATCAGGTACCATGAAACCTTGGTACCAAAAATGAATGCCCTAGGGCTAAAAGTTTTTGTGATATAAAGAAATAGAAAAGCCCTTTGTGAAAAAGAAAAGGGGGAAAGGAAAACACTAATAATATGAGTTTAATTAGGATTGTTAATTGGAATGAGGAGGACCTAAATACCAAAATTGGTGATCCCCTGATTAATAGTTTTTGGGAATTAATGTTTTTAATGAAAACAAAGAGAAGCCAAAATTAATACATCGGAAAGACAAAAGATACTATGAGAACCTAGCCGGGTCTCACAGACCCATTCACATGGGCTAAGGGTTGAAGAAGTGAGATTGAGAAAATAGTAAGGGTGAGGGGGACAAACAACATACTAAAAATAGGGGCCCTAGGGTGAAAAGGAAAGAAGTTATAATGGATAGAAGAACCCATGTTAAAGGCCTCTACATAAAAAGCACGAATTAGCGCAATTTACTTTATTTTTGAGTTAGTTAAAAACTCATAAATGGTAATAAGTACCTTTATGAAATATGGTGAGGATGTATACGTAGTGCTAATTGACTTAATTACCAGGGCAGAAAGTAATAGAGAAATAAAGAAATATGGAAACCCATGTTATCTTATGGGAGAAATTAGAAGTGGGAGGAAAGGGGGGGGGGCCAGGGAAGAATTAAATTATAAATTAATGAAAGAAATGTTGATTAGTGATGAGAGAGCCTGCCTATCAATTTGGTGGCCCCCTCATGCAAGGTAAATTTGTTATAATTTTAATTAGTTCGCCATGCCATGCCCATGTAGCCGCTATCGAAACCGGGGGGGGGGTGAAGGAGTAGGAAATAATATTTTTGAATAAGGTGTTGCCAGATACCTTTTAAGTTAGTGCTGAGAATGAAAATAATAAAGGATGCCAGGTTTCAAATTTTAATGCACCATAAGTTTATTTGCTAAGATACAAAGAAAGTTTAATGTTACTAAAATAATATGAATTTGAAAAGAGAGGCAACAAAGACTCAGCCAATAAGAAAAAAGAATCAAATGTTGTGTTTAGTTAAAAGTTTCGCTCCCTCGGCGCCTCTCTGTCTGGCCCAAACAACAACTCACAGTACACATGACGGACCACGGCAAGATGGCAGAATATGCTATTCAAAACATATTAACAAAAAATTCTAATATTATTTACACTACGAAAAGACAAGACAGATTAATGCTAGAAAAATGAAAGTTAGATCGGAAGAAAGAGGAATTTATAAGTAACAATTTAAGACATGTCCCCCAAAAATAGTAAGAATATATTAAAAAACTTAATTAAAAAGATGAGGAAATTACAATGTTGATTGCTCGGGCTATTATTGCCTATTTCAATCCAACAACTTCGTGTTTACAACGGAAATGGAAAAGGAATTTAGCGAGGGGCTTCATTTTGAAGCATTTTAATGAATTTGGTAGAAATAAAAAAAAAAGTTAGAGAAATGAAATTTGTTTTAAATTAAAGAGAAACGTTTAAGGCAGGGGGAATTAGGAATCGTGAAAGGAGAGTTGCTGAAACTGACGAAGAAAGAAATCGCCGATTGCAACTATGGCACAACGTGGCCAGAAGAGAAGAGCGGAAGAAACCGAAGGATAATGAAATAGCCGATTGTCAGACATGGCACAGCGCGGCCAGGAGAGAACAGCCGAAGAACCAGAAGAACAAAGAAATAGCCGATTTGTCAGACAAGACGTGTCGCGTGACCTCAGCTAATGACACATTATTCGAGATTGCACGTGCAACGCCGGGCCATACAGCTAGTTGTAATTGAAAAAGATTGTCATTTAATCCATATATTTTACGTAAGATCCATGATAAGAAGTCATGATGATGATGATGTCAAGTTTGTTTTTTCCGATTCATTTTTGTTGTTTCATAGAATTTAAAAGGTTGTAAATAGTTCATCTATTCCTATTTTTTCTTTTTCTACTTATGCTAAATACATATTCTATCTATATTTATAATATTTATTTGTTTATTTAGGGTTCACCTACATACCCAAAATGGTGATATATTTATAGTATATAGAAACATCGTATTTCACACCAGTGCTAGTATTTTATGTGAATAGAGTAAAGTTGATAAATTAATTCCAAGGGTATTTACCCTTACAAATAAATACCTAGTTATTTTACATCACCAGACACAATACATTAATCACATTGACTCAGAAAATTCAGTCTTTAAGAAGACCCCTCAATTATTAACAAATAATTTCTCTAATATCAATCACAGACTCGTTTTATCAATTAAAATATGCACATCATGTACCCTTTTGATGCAGGAATAGCAAATTTAAATTCTAATGTAGATTTTATCACAGTAATACTGGTAAGATAATAAGACAAGATCTAAATATACCAAACTCACTTCTATAGCAAACTAAATAATACCATATAAGAATTTATTTTCATGATAAAAGCCTTAGATGTGCATGCACTACTAGAATATTCAAATGTTAACATAAAAGTCCTAATAATTCAAGTGATAATATAAAAGCTAAAATAATTTCTCCATTGCAATCTAACCTCATACACAAACGATGTTTGGAAGACGTTATTAAGAAGACTTGATAATATATTTGATTAATGTCTGTCAATTTTAAATAACAGCAAGTAAATATTGAAACACATTTTTAATAAAATTTAAGAATTTTTTCCAGAAACGACTAAAAGAAAGTTTATGATGTGGTAGACGTAAATAGAAAATCCCCAAATTTCTCTACGATTTGAAGCTTTGGTAAGGGACAGAAAGTAAGATAAATTCAGAGGATTAATCCGGGAGGATGCGCCCCCGGGATGTGTCGAAACCCCACAATCAAAAAAATTAATTTGCTTTCTCCCTCCATAAACTGAATCGGCTGGGTCCGTTAGTACCTGCCTCCTTAGTCATATTCTACACGTGCCACACGAAAACGGCGAATTCCGAACATTTAATTTTCTGTAGAACGATTTGGGGTGTGCTGACACCCCGCGGCACTCTGGTGGTGCTATTTTTCTGTATGAAACCATGGTGCTTTCAAGCCGTTCTAGACGGTCTTTTCTTCCTATGACTTATGATCAGGAAATGAATAAAATCAAAAGTTGTTAAAGGAGATTTCTGCGGACAAAGACGGCATCGAAGAAGAATTATGAGATTCAGATAATGAAGACACATTCAGTGATCATCCGTCTGAATCGGAGGAAGACTGTCTTATCGAGAGAAGGTGCAAGTGTTGAAAATATCAAATTTATGCGAAAAGCTCAACCCCTTTCGACATCAGAGACGCATAGCATTCCAAAATATTATCAAGACTTTTAAAAAACTCGAAGTGATTAAATTCTAGAACATGACGGAAGGAATAAAAGATGCCTGCTAAATAAGGGAGTCGTATTTTGTGGCTAGAATATCAAACCGGTGGTAAATGGTAATATTTTTTTTTACAATTTAAATTTTACTGAAATAAATTCAAGAATCTTTTTGTTATCTAGCAAAACCCAAACAGAGAAATTAAAAATTAGGAGTCATTTCTTGAACTATTTCGACTTTTCACTTTTAGACCCTCATAGAAAATCACGAATAAACAAGCGGAAATTGCATAGAAAATGTTTTCTTGATGTGTCAGAAATGTGTAAAAGATATTACCGCAGAAGCTACATATGTCCAAGAGATTTAAGGACAAAAGTTCTACAACTGTATGCGTGGATTGTGAAAAATCGTATGTCAAAAGCACTGTGAAATAGGGCTATAAGTAAAAACTGCATGCAATCTAATGATTCTGATCCATGTACTCTAATTATTTTCAAAATTAATTATATAATATCTGTTTCTAAATATTGTATAATTTTGAATATAATCGCATTTGTAAATACAAAAGATTGATTTCAAATATAAAATTCAAAGATTCTATGTCTTCTGAAGAAAAAGGAATAGTATTTCTTTGCTATTAATTTATTATTTTTAAATTAAATTTTACGTAATAAATGTAGTAATAATCATAAATTGCATGACCAATTAGAATTGTTAAAATATATTTCGTATTTACGCATTTAAATTGTTTGGGGTGTGCTGACACCCCATGCGCGTTCTCGTGTTATATTTTATAGCTCTAGTCCTCCCGGGTAAGCAACTCGCACTTGATTTAGTATCATGGCCAGGAGAGCGCCATTCAAATCCTGGCGGGGGTGAATTTTTTGGTTGTTTGAATCAAAGAGGATAGAAAAGATAGCCAATTCAGACTACCATTCACCCTTCGTTTGGCTAGGTGAGGAATTGTGTGGCTGGTGTTTACGCTCGGCCCTATGAGACTACTTGACCTTTGCCCACCTTCCGTTTTCGACGGCTCGAGTTCATAGAGGAGGATATACATAGAGAGAGCATTCCCATTCGAGCGGTCGAAAAATTTGTCATACGAGTTACTTCCTCGTTTATACCCACAAATAAACCACATTTGGCTTCATATCACCATGAAACGTAAACAATCTTGGCGATATCTTCGCCTGCGTAATGTAAACATTTCGGACTTTCATTTTTAAACCCAATAAGCAGAACAAACGAATTATTATAAATTTGTTACAAATATTGCTTTTGTGATTATTCAGGTATCGACTTGCCATTTTTTGCTACTTTTCTGACTTGGAAATTTTTCCGAAGTAGTGCAAAAGAATAAATAATCCTGTTCGAAATGTTTTCAGCAAATCTTGGTTGAATTGGTTGCTTTAAAATTTTCTCCGTGCAAAGACTTTTCCCATTGCTTTCTCCTTTTTTCATATTGTGGAAAACTAAAAAAGAAAATTCTGAAGCCATGTTTATACATTGAAGTTTCACAATCGGATTTTAAAAAATTACATTTGCTAAAATGGATACGTAAAAAGTATACTTTTTCTACTCCTTTAATGTGCTCATTTCTTCATTTTATATCGTTGTAGAAACACATTTTAAAACGTCACCGCACTATTTAAAGTGCATTTTTAGAAAATGTAATTAATTTAAATTTTGATACCATTCCTTCATATGATAAATATACATATATTACATAGTATGCAATATTATAAGTAGTACAAATGTGACTACTATGCCACAGGAACCGTCTTTTTATAAGATGTGAGCATTGCGAAAGTAACGCGTACATCATTTTAAACATGTTTTGCTTTGATGTAACGAATTATAACTAGATTAGGTGGATATGTTAAATTAAACAAATGCCCGTGCTTTAAACAATCGTTTAAGCAAAACTAATGAAATATCAAAAAAGTTATTCATCAATTCGTATACTAAAATGTTGATGCACTGGAATGAAAATATCTCCGTTATTTAAAAAAATAAATAATTGATTAAAAAATAATTATTTTTACGTTTTTAAATTTACAGCAAACTTACAAGTGCATTGTTTCCAATTTAAATACACAAACTCTGCAAATCAAAATTCAACTAAACAGCTACCAAGAGTCACCTACTCACTTGTAATATATTAACAATATTAATCTAAAATAAACGAACTACACAATCTGCATACAAGTAACTACAAACAACTTTCTAAACATGGGATATTGAAGAAGAAACGGAAAGCACCAAAACACGGATCTAAGGTGCCAAACAGCATTTTTGCGTAAACCGTAAAACATTTCTTTTTGGCATAAAATACAAAATTTTTATGGTTCCAAAAATGTTTTCTATGAGATTGCAGATATTCAAATTGTTCTCAAGAAATCAAATAAGAAAAAGTGTTCATAATAACTAATAAATATTGAATATTCTATGATGTTGTGAAATGCTACTCTTTTTAAAAAGAGTTAAATAATAAATAGAAGCAGATAAGTAAATGCTAACATTCCTGTGGATTGAATAGGGTGATCCTTCAGTTCCTCTCTCATTGCAACAACTATTTTTTTCAATAAATGCGGAATAAAAGGAATTGAAACAAGAGTCGCTACAGGAGATTCTGATACTTATACTGAGAGATGTGTGTTAGAGCAGGCAATTTCTCACCCCATTGTTACTATAATAGGGCAAGACGCAGACCTAGTTGTGTTACTGATTGTTTTGGCACCGCCAGAAAAAAACATTTATTTTATAAAGCCTGGCAAGAGAAAAGTCGAAGCTAAATTATTTTCTACAAGAAAGTTCCAAAAAGAACTTTCTTTTTTTCCAAACCATCCTCCTTCTCCATGCATTGAGTGGCTGCGAACTTTTTATATTTTAGCAATTCACAATAACTTCATTCCCTGAAGAAACGTTATTGCGCTTTAATTGCGTTTTCCATTTCACGTTTTATATCCTTTCATTTATATATATGTTTGAATTCAATTTATATATATATATAAATGAAAGGATATAAAACGTGAAATGAAAAATACGTACGTGAAATAAACGTGAAAATAAATACGTGATATACGTATATATATAAAGCAAAAGGTTTCTAAGACTCTTCACTTCTCACTCCTAGTAAAATATTTACCGAAACTCGTGACGTTAACCGTTAACTGTCAACCACCACAACCGAGGTCACATCAGCACTTTTGAACGTTACGAAGTGTTCGTGCCGCTTGCTACCGCATCTGGATCCTTTGTCTCTCTTTTTGTGGATTATTGGGTGAGTTTGGACAAATTTTTCTTCATTTTTGTTTCGCATTGTTTGTTCTGAGGTTCGGTTTCATGTGTTTCGTTTCAAATGGACATGGGCTTTTTATTTTTATTTCTATTTGTTTCAATTGGACTTGGGCTTTTTGCTCTCTTTCCTTGTTTCAAACTATGGTTTTTGTTCGGTGTTCCAGGGAAATAAACTCTTTTTAGCATTATTGCTAGAGTTTGTGTTTAGAAAACACCGAATTTATGTATACGCTCGTTCGGGATTTCCCTTCCTGATGATGCGTCCCGGACGTTGGCGTTTTGTTCCTTTTTGTTGTACTGGCTTTTCTTTCATGACATGGTTTTGATGTTTTCTTTTGTTCACACACACACACACACACATATATATATATATATATATATATATATATATATATATATATATATACTGTATTTCATTGTGTGAATAATATTAGGTGATATTGTTTATTATAGTTAATTTTAACCCTCTGAGCGTTTCACACGTATTTCTACGTCGACCTTGGACTATCCCATAAGCGGATAACACGCATTTCAACGTGTGGTCAGAGATACGCCGAAAGCGGTCAGCCCGGAAATATACGTCTCTTGTGAACTGTCTCTAAAGCGGGATGAACGTATTTTTCCGAATTTCTTCCCCCTTCCGTGGTTTGACATTTTGATTGATTAGCTATGTAGGGTAGCGGTCGACACAATGAGTGCTGATAAGAATGTACTTACTGCAAATTAGAGATACCACAGGATCCAAGACCCCACACCCCTTTAGCTTGGGGCATTTTAACGCTATCTGCATTAAGGTCTTCTTTCAGAAAGAAGGTCAGTTTTGGATTTTTTTTTCTAGTTGTGTGTGTCCGAATTTGGATTCTGTATAAGTCCGGTTTAATATTTGTCAGCCTGGATTGAAATTGTATTATGTTTCAAGTGTTTTCCCTGTAATACACTTATGTTATATAAGATTTTATTTCAATGCATCAATGTTTTAATCGAATTGTTAAGTAAAATAGATTTTGTTGCCCAATCTCTTTCAATACCCCATTCAAGCATAGAAAAATTTGAGAAGCCTGGGGTGATAAGAAAAGAGGGGGGTTGTTTATTTCGTTATATAACATTGAATTGAAAAAAAAACTAAGGTTTAGGTGTGATTTTTTAAAACTATAGCAGTTTTTTTTTCTAGATGAGTTTTCTATATTACACTACTTAGAATTTCTTTTAAATTCAACAAAATGAAATAAATTCCGAAAAAAAACAATTATTTTTTCAAATAATTATTATTCAATTTATTTTTTGCTCACTTTGAACAAACATTGAAACAAATGTTAAAGAAAAGGGATGAAAATTTTATTTTTTATGTTTTAAAACATTGTATTTTTGTTAGAGAAAATTTTGGTTTACATGGAAACGTAAAGAATAATATCAACTAAATTTAACGTTTCAGTGATCTTAACAGACATTTAGTTATCTTATTAAGAGTCTGATAGCATCTGCAGTTTAAGTTTATTTCAATAGTCAGTGAAAATCTTTATTTCTTTTTTAAAATGTAAGAACACAAAACCATTTCTAAGAAAATATCAATGCTTACTTCAATGATACTGTATTTATGCACTAGTTCCTTGAGCGTTATAGTTTTGCTGATATGCATTCTTCATTAAGTGATCAAATCTAAATGCCTGAATTACATTGCTTTTGGTAGCTCTTATGCCAATTGCGAGCTGAATTTTAATAGATGCTATGAGACAAGAATCCACTAATATGTGTTACAAACCTATAATGCATCCCGACACGTTATTAACGAGTTTGAAGACAGTTCTTCTAATAATAATAGTAGTCTCAGGCATTGAATTATTTCCAAACTCCACCGTCACATGCTAGACAATGTGTTTTATCACAATATCTTGTGTGTGTGCTGTAATTTGTAAAGTATGATTTTTTAAAATAAAATTCTGATTTATATACACGTTTTTATTTTCATTCTGAACTTTAATGGATAATAATGAGACTCTTATTTATTTTCCAAGCTGTATGATATATTTGAATTAGATCTATAATTTTATTTTTTAAGAAAAACAGTAAAGTGTAAGTTTTATGTTAGTTAAATTTTCTTTATATTTGGTATGAAAAGGCCCAAAAATGTTTTTGAATATCACACCGATAACGTCCAAGACATTTATAAATTGTGAAAAGGCACCTGGTTAATTTCGAATAGGTGTTAAATTTTTCTCCTTATTCTTTGATTTTGCGAAGTTTGCAAAAAATTGTCTGTAGAAAAAAAAATTCAATAATATTTTACTTCGTAGCTAGCGCATTTTCGTAAAATTGATAGGAAAAAAAAGTTTGATCGTTTTTACATTCTAGTAAACGAAGTATACAAAGAGAAAGAATTATAATCGTTGATCGTAAATTTTTCAACACGAGATTTTGACGAATCTCCAGTTTTTAGACCTCCCCGAGTCCGAAAAACACAATTTTGGAATTATGTTTGTGAACACAATAACTCAACAACGGTTAGAGTTAGAAAGAAGGAATCTTTTATATGGACTTAATACAAAATTAGTATATTTCAATCAATTTTTGGATAAAGTCCGTCCGAGGAAAATTTGTATGTTAGGGTTCATATCAACTCGATAATTTCAGAACTTAAACAGCTAGATAGATAAAATTTGGTACACAGTTTTAAAAATTAGGAATGTAGGTCCGTATTAAATTTTGGACGAAATCCCTCGACTGTTGTTGTCTGTCTGTTGGTTTCTGTAATCGCATGCTTGTGAACACGATAATTCCTAAACGCAACGACTTAGATAAATGAAATTTGGTATGTGGTCTTTTAAC
>BGPR01020547.1:3205-27755 GCA_013235015.1 Araneus ventricosus | reverse complement strand
CAACAGCAAATTGGCACATTTCAGCTTGTTTCTTTCCTCATGCCTTTATACTAGGCTTACATATATAGAATCCTTAAGTTCAATGCACTTATAACACCACAGCATACCCCCGACCTCAGAGCCAAGGTGGCACCCTGTTGGTTGGGTGGGTAGGTGTGAAACTTTATCAAGAGCAAAAAAAAAATTATATATAAGGAAATACAAAGAGAGGAAATACAAATTTAAACACTAATATATGCACACACATAAAACACAAATATATACACTAAACTAGACTCTGCGTCCTAGAAAAATCACATGTGGTTGTGATAAGTGACAACATGATGCTGTTGATGACAAGTTAGACGTGTCGTGAGCATGCGGCTGGGCCCTGAGACACTGAAACTGATGATCAGTCTCTGGCATGAAATGTTCCAGGAGAGAGGAGAAGGGTGTGGTGGAAGACATGAGCTTTGTAGTGGGATGAACGATGCAGGCTATTGTGGAGTTATTCTGGATGTTCCGATTTAAGTAGGTCTTTTTTGGCTGGTGATAAAGTTGAGGAGGTCTATTATTTTGTTTGTTAGCAGGTGGTGGTTGGTTATTGATTTCATCAAGGCTTCTATGTGTTGATATGCTGGACACCTGAGGTGGTCAGAAAGCGTGAGGCGGCACTTGGTTGTATAGTGAAGAGGTGTGCCAGGTTCTCCACAGGCACAGAAGTTGTCCAGGTGTTTTCCGAATCGGAAAAGATAGGACGGGAAGGGCCCGTGCCCTGTGACGAACTGGATGAGCTGTCTCGGCCAGTTATGATTTCGAAGTCCTACCTTCTTTACGACTTCATATGTGGAGCAGCCAAAGTTCAATGCACAAGTGGAGCTACCAGGTTCCCGCTGCCAGCAAAGCCGTAGGATGTCTTTTAGTTAATTTATCCAGTGACCTCATCAGATGCCAAAGGCATCCATCACAAGCTTTGTTATAATTCTTCCATTACAAAAACTGGTGCTACCATGGCACAGACACTCTTCAATTCAGATTTCACAAGAGAAGGAGAAAATCACCAAGACAAAAAAAGGTGCCAAGTGGCATGGTTATAATGGAAAAGTACCTCCCTCTAAATAAATTTAAAAGACAAGCATGTTTTATTTTGGAAATTTTAAATATCTTAATAATTTGTGCAATCAGCAGATTTCTATGTTTTATGTATGTTTTCTAAGAAATGCGTATTTGAGGAATTCTTCCATTTCTTGCTTTAATTTATTACAACAAACCCCGATTCAAATATGGTTTGTTACTCTGCTGCAAAAGTTCAGTAACGAAAGATAATCGAATAGATTAATAAAAGCAGCAAAGAAAAAAAAAAGGTTCCACTGTTCAAGACAAAAGCTAAAATGACACATTCCATACTACAAAATTTTCACAGAAACAAATTTTAGTTTCTAAAAGTCTCAATTGCTTACCTGACAACTACAATTCTATATTTCGGGACTTGTGGGCAGGTCTTTTTGTATGTAAAACCAGGAGGATAAACATCAAAGGAAATTTCTAGGTTCGAAACACCAGAAAGTAACCTGAAAAGGAAATAAGCCAAAGATTAAAAAACAAAATTATTTTAATTTTATACAGGACAGGAAACAAACTGTTTTATTTCATGTTTCAATTCTGTTAGTAAGTTACCATAAAGGGAATTTTTTAAAAAATTATTCCGATATAAAAACATATCATGTATACAATACTGTTAAAGAGCATTCTTTTTTATTTAATTTCAATTTATTTTCTCGGATAAAATGTAAATAAAACAAATATATTCAGGGAAGTAAATATTTCATCTAAAATATCCAATTATGACAATGACATTTTGTCTCGCCCTCCTGCCGGTGGATGGCGCTGCAAAGACCTTTGACTTTCCGGAGAAGAACGAGAGGCAGAGTGACTCGAGATTTCGTGCGAGAAGGTGCCTTTTTCTTATCCCTCTTAACAGGGACGGACAAAACTCGACATGCATATAGAGTTGATTAATGTAACTTAAATGTAATGTAAACTCAATTAATCCAAAATAATTCTATGTGGAAGACGTGTGAACAATAAATTTACTTTAATTCAACTATGGCCCAACTTATTTTAACCGTCATTTTCACTTCCTGTGAGCTAGCCGGATAATGGCGGCTAAACAATTTTGAAAATCACACCAATTATATATGTATATTAATTCCTAAAGTAAATATTTATATTAGACTTTATGTAAAAGATCCAATTACTTGGATTAAAATATAATATAAAGTTATTGATATAGTGATAAATCAAACAAGGATATCTAAACAGATAAAAAAGAAATTTCTGAAGGAAAAAAAAAAAAAAAAGGGAAAAAAACATGCATACGAAAAAAATAACGTTTATATGTTTGCTGTTTACAGACAAAATATTTGAAAATAAGAAGATAGAGATTGTAGAATGTAATTTATAATTAATAACTTCACTGTTTTCATCTCCGAGACAAGTACAAGAAACAGGGAAAAAATAATTACAATCTACATTGACATAAAAAAAATTATTCTTTTATTGGTTGATTTTCAGGTGGAATTACCCATCACTTAAAATACAATCAAGTTCCACTGGTGTGAACATCAGATGTAAAGAATTACTATCTACAGTTAAAATTTCTAAAAGACCCAAAAGATCTTACTTGATTAGTATGTCATCTGTTTAAATTGAACTATTACGAAACAATTAACGATATGATAAATTCAACTTTTAAAACCAATTTCAGATCTTATCTTGGAAGAATTTGGAGGAGGGGATTTTTTTTTTTATTTACCGTCGTTCTTTTTTGAAGGATTTACACAATAACAATTCTAATTATCCTTACATTGGTTTTAAAATAACTTATGATATAATTCAAGTGATTAGATGAATTGCTTAGTGTGTATATTTTAGGTAAATTTCAGAAAAAGTAAATTCAGCATATTTTATGGGGAGGGCTCAATGTACCAAGACATGGCTTAAAAGTTTTAAAGTAATTGAAGCAAATAAAAATTCTTACTTTGCAGAATAGCCATATCTATATGTAACTTTGGCCTTCTGAGTGATTTGTAAAAATTTAAACACACTACCTGAAATTAAAAAAAAAAAAAAAACAGATTAATAACATTTGGCATTAACAGAAAACAAATATTTGATTACAAATATAACCTTTTCAATAAATAAAAGAATAGGAATAAAAATATTGCACTGGCCTAAAAATATTTTATTCTTTTTTATAACAAAAAGTTTTTTTTTTTTTTTTGACTGGTCAATAAACCATCAAGATCACAAGAATAAAATTGTTTAGCTAAAAACTGACCATACCTATTGTGCAAGACAAGCAAATCAACAGACACTTCAGATTATTACTTCATATACAAAATTAAAACACAAGTAACACAAATTAAGATTGAATCACTTTAGCATTGCTTTGCAAAATCCACAAATAAAAACAAGTCATCATTCAAACAACTGTCTTGAATGGGACTACAGTTTTCAACTGAAATGATCAATACACATAAATGTGAAGCCTTTTGGGGAAAAAAGTACAAAGTGAGTTTAGTGGCAGATGAGATCCTTTTTTTCTTTCAAATGTGATTTTTAAAAAGTATGGTAGAAGCTGTTTGCTATCATTACATCAGCATTTCGACTATTTTAAAATGATAACCGAATCGTAAAAATACTTAGTACTCGTGACAGTACTTGAAATACATATGTAGATATATATATATATATATATATATATGTAATAATCTCACTTAATTTTATTTAAAATCCTAAGATTATATATTTTTAAGTCTTAATGTAGTCCAAAATCACTTTCTAAAACTCCAGTTTCGTTCTTTTCCCGCTCTGGAGGTATATTAAATCTCTCGTTTTGGCATGTTTATTGCTAAAAGAATATTCTAATTGCTTCCATGCGCCAACATAAATCACGAATCCTTTTCCAGACTTTTCCCTAAAATACTTACATAATATACTAAAATTAGCTATTATTCCCTTCACTTTGATCACATGTCTATCTGTTAAATCCCTACCTGAGAAAAAGTAGGGATCTTCTGTTCTCTTTTGGCATGAAACTCAAAGCGTGATGTACGTACATTCCGTCACTCTCCCATAATAAAATGAAAATTAGAATTTATCTCGGCCTGTTTAATCATTTAACGACTACAACAACGAATACATTTTATATATAACATTTAATATCTTGTATTAGTTTTCAGAAATTCATTCTTTAGATCAAAGAAGAACTAAACATCCCAATTCATTCAACATCTTTTTAATTGGATACAAATGCTTCATGCAATAAAATTTCTTATATGTTTATAAAGTTCACTGATGCCATGCTCCCTTAACCCGCTAACATCCAAATTAATTTAACCCTTTGAAGCGCACTACCCTAAAAAAATTTTTTTACTTAAAAACAGATATATTTTTGAATTTCTATCACCTGAATATAAAATATTTTCCAAATAAAAATATTTTTTTTGCCTTTAGTTTTTTCACGAGAGGGTGGGAAGACGTATGTCCCACCCCCCTTGAAGGGACTGTAGCATTCCCCGACTCCCTTCCATCATTCGCGCCAACGTTCGCTTTTTATCAGTTGCACTTGGAGCATATAATTGGTTATTTAGCACATTTCCTTTTAACAGCTGCAGAAAATGTATACTGTGATTGAAGTGGAGATCTTTTACCACATTCTGCAACAAATGGAGGAGCTCTTCAATAGTATTTTTATGGATGTCACTCTGTTTGAAAGCTTCAGTAGAAAGCAGGCCACCCAGATGCTATAAGTAAAATGTTACTCCCCTCTCCGTTTTATTGTATAGGAAGCAACAGAAATTCGTTATCAGTTCATGCGATCACTCACTTCAGCCAAAGAAATGAAACACTAATGACCGCGACTGGACAAGACCTGTAATGAAAACCACTGCTGTAGGAAGACCACCGATTGTAAATTATCGCGCAAGAAACACGCTGCTGGAAGCTGTCAAGTTCAAACAGCTTTTCTTTGAGTATCATTGCTAACAGAGCTATTTACAATAGCTGTGCCTTAGGAAATACGGCGTTTTCTCAAAAGCGGCAAAGAACGTAAACAAGTATGGGGTGGGGTGGGCAGATTCAAGGGAACTATCTTCTTTTCGTTGCAGTTATGGGACCTTTAATTTTGAGAGATACAGAAAGACTTGAATATTCTCTTTACTTTTCGTTCTTTTTAGAAAAGTGTATTTTTATCCGTTTATAAAAAAAAAATCCTCAAAAGATCGCTTCTTGCTTTTAAATTTCCACTCAAAATAAATTTAGATATGCCAGTTTTTTTTTTAAAAAATGCTTGTTTGCATTTGCAGATTTTTTTTTGTTTAATATTATTTAACTGCCTTCTGAAATATATAAATTTATTTTCTGTATAAGTATTAAATTTGAAAGAGTGATTATAATTATACCATATATAAATCCAAGTTTATCATTCAAAAAAGAAAGAAATGGGACTGAGTCGCGAACTTTTGTGCTGCCATCTACAGGCTGACAACCGTAGATGCGCGGTGGGACAAAATTGTCCCACCTTTTTTTATCTATAATAATTGATAAAAAAATTACTTTTGAAATACAGATAATGTTTGGAATATATTTAGTGAACACTAAAGATTTCCTTTGCATCTAATATTTGTTTCGAAATTCATTTTCTTTTTCTAGAAATTTAAAGAAAATCATTGCCATTAAAGGGCATGATTTTAAAAATTATTTTCGATAAATTTGAATAAATTCTCACTGGTGCTGCAATTTTTTAAAAAAATAAAAGGTCTTGAAATATCCAATAAAACAATTTTTATAATAAAATACCTGATACAAGTTTGTGAAAAAAAATCTTAAAGAAGGTGGGACAGACGGTGTCCCCTCAAAGGGTTAAAGCATAGATTTCATTACATTTCTATTAAATTGTTTAAAACCTCAGCATTAAGAAAACTGTTAATTAAAATTAAAATTAGTTTTTTTTTTTTTGAAGAAAGTGTTTTACAAGAGGAATAAGAAAGTGAAGATAGTGCCAACAACATGGAATAAGAGGTTACAGTACATGGTCAGTTATTTGACTCCAATACGAACATTTATGTAGACAATGAACAAGCAGAAGAGGTCCAAGGTCCCAATAGAACATAGGATAAATATCTACCACAATCTGAAGTTTAAAATTACATTGTTAAGAGAACCATGAATATAAAATGATGCAATATTCAACTGAAATCATATCCCCGGCAAACAAGCTGGTCACCAAAGGCGACTACTTTATAAATAAAAAAAAAATATCTGTATATGCAGATATTGCCAAATTCATTCTATGTCAAGTTATCATACTGTCAAATAACAGTGGTCCAACATAGAAAACATAATATTTAGTACTAAAATGATTTGTAACTAACTAAACAATTGATTTGTGAAACTAAACAAATGTTAGATGCAATATTTCTATCGAATTGGTATTTAAAATGGCAATATTGCCATTTTAAAACAAAAATGAATAACATTAAATCACATATATAATTTTCACAATAGTAAAATTCTTTTTTCTAGAAAAATGCAATTCTCGGAACTTAGAAATTTGATGCAAAATGACATTTTCATAAAACTTGTTTTCATGTTTGTAAGAATGGAATTTTATACATTTCTGATGAGAATACACTTATTCAATAATTTAGTCATCCATTAAACAATTCATTATTAAACAATTCCATTAAACAATTTTGATTTCATAAACGTGGTGCAACCTGGTACTGAATTTGAAAAAATATTGATTTTAAGATTCCATAATATTTATAATTATGAATTATAAATTAAAGACTAAAAAAATTCAACTTTTTAGAACAACAATAATAATTTTCTCTTTTAGAAGCAGTTATTAATAAACTCATTACAACTACTTACCAACAGGATAACGAACACCAGGTTTAACCAGAGGGCAAATATCTTTATTATCCCACAAGATCTCTCTTGGACTGATAGGCATTTCTTCAATATCACTATCGCTGCTGGAGTCGCACACTGCAGACTTGACATCACTCCACGATCGTTTGTTACCAATGTTTCGATAACGACATGGGAAAGGCCTTCCTCGGTGAAATCTCCGCTGCTGATCACCATAATTTTGATGCGGCAGGGAGAAATATTCATTACTGCCTGGGAGATTTAAGGAATTATTTAAACCATTAGACATATTTGGATTGAACGGACCAGGTGGATGTAATCCTGGAAACACAGACAAAGGTGGATTAGGCATCAAAGGAGGATTTCTGTTAAGCATCGAGGACAGCATATTTGTTGCCACAGTAAAACAAGTTCTTTGTAATTCGGCCATCAAATGGGTGTGGGAAACATTACCCATACTGAAAGCATTTCTTTGAATTCCTGCCATAAAATTACTACTTGGAATCAATGGATTGATTAGAGGATTATTTGGCATGCCAGATGAGAAACTAAAGTTGTTAGAATGAGATGACTGATTGCCGCTGCTAACCAAGCTCTCACTAGTATCTTCTTTAATAGTTACTTCGCAGTT
Source organism: Araneus ventricosus (assembly GCA_013235015.1). Taxonomy (NCBI): domain Eukaryota; kingdom Metazoa; phylum Arthropoda; class Arachnida; order Araneae; family Araneidae; genus Araneus; species Araneus ventricosus. The sequence continues at coordinate 20,206 of BGPR01020547.1, read as the reverse complement.
CATCGATGTAGGATTAGACAAGGGAATATTGTTCTGGAAAGAATTTACAGAAAATAAATTTCTGTTAAAATCCGCTGGAGGACCTCGAAGGCCTCTAGAATTAGAATTTACATCAGGAGAATTCGCTCGATCAGGTCCAAAACCTGGCCTGTGCAATCTATCATGATTCCTAGAATTTCTGTCATTCCACGTCTGGAATCCAGAAAAATGCTGACCCCTTGGGTTATTATTCTGATGCCTGTTCTGACGTCTCTGGCGGTTATAGTCCTGCAGGTCCCTATAACTGTTCCAAACTCGGTTATTAAAAGCTGGTTGATCAGAATTCTTTGTTTTCAGATTTAAAACATATGCTTCTTTCGATGGCTTTACATTATTTGGTAAGAGATGTAATGGAGGTCGTGCCACACATACAACACGTTTTCTTAACAAATCTGGAAACTGTACGGTCAAAGGAGGAATTAATTTTGAACTTGAGATGACACCACCTTTTTCTTCCTTCTTGCAACCATTCAATTTCTTTGAGTTGATTTCCCTTGAAGAAGTTGGTCTGCCCATTGAAGGACTGGGGTACTCCTCAAGGACTGTAATATCATCATCGACAACATCAATAGCTTCAGTCTCATCATCATTGTCATCAGACAACAAGTCAATCACAGCTAAAGGTTTGGTTTCTTTTTTGGTCACTTCAAGAAGTGTTACATCATCATCATCTTCTCTTGCAGGATTGTCAGCAGATACAGCATCTATAGTTAGCACTTCATCTTCTTCATCCACCAAGGAGGAGCAACTCATACTCAAGACATCAAAATTGCTGTCAGGGTTTGCATCACCTTGGGTATTGTCATCATTATTCACGGAAATACACGAATCTTGAGATGTTGCATTAACATTAGAATCAAAAGCACTAAAATTATCCCTGGATACTTCAGATGTACTGCAAGAAGTTTCTGCATCTGTATCTACATCCATTACATCAACAATTTTAGAAGACTGAGAGTTACTATCCAGAAAGTCCCGATTTTCAATATCTTTTAATGGAAGGTCATTCTGTAATTTGCTATTTCCTGTCAATTCATTCAGATTTTGAGAATTCACTCCATTTGACTTGGTATTTTCTCCCACCTCAGCAACATTTTCTTTCTCTTCAACAGACTTAGAATCACTGGGTGAATTTATTTCTTTTGGAGCTTCACTATCTTTGTTTTCATGCCTTGCCTCCAATTTACTGTTGTTCACAGAAGCGTGATTAATTTTATCTATGTCACTTTGAATATCTTCAGTTCCTTTGTCTATAAATGCTCCATTACCATTTTGTTCTTCTGCATCGTGAGGCATATTTTTTACATTATTGAAACTTTTATCAGCAATATCGTGTTCACTTCCCTCAGGTATCCTCGTTTCTTCCATCGATGTTCCTGGGCATACCCGACTAATTTCACTTGCAGATACAGCTGCTGAATTTTCTTTAGAAGCATCTGATGTCGTTTTTATTTCGGATCCCTCTGAAAGAGCTCCAGTAAATGTAAGCCTCTTTTTCTCAGGTTCTCCTTCGGTCGGTTCTTTAAGCTGCCTTTTCTTTTTCAAAGGATGCTTATCTAAATTCATTTCCTTCTCGTATTCAGTTACACCTGCCCTATAAAAATATATCAGTATACAATGAGTATTTCATAATTTATTAATATGTTAAAAGAATTCAAAATTATCAAATAGAAGTGTTTCATGATGCAAGTTTTAAAAAAAGAAAGAAACTGCAGTAGAGAACAAAATACAGTGGCGCTAGTAAATGTTAGAAAAGATTTGAAAGAGAAACCTTCACAAATAAATCTAAACCAATTAACCCTTCATTTTTTTTTTTTTTTAAAAAAAAAAAAAAAAAAAAAAAAACGACTGCTCCATGATGTGCACGACAGGTTCATTTTTGAGAAATCAGAATTAGCATCTCTTGTCTACTTTTATTAATTGATGGGAAGTAAAACAAAAATGAATAGGAAATAATTACGGAAAAACATTTTATTTTATTGTTACGAAGCTGCAAAGTTGTTTCCCTAACATGCTAATCTTACGACAGGAGAGAGAGTTTTACTGAAAGCCAACCCCGATAAACCCTGACCTTGGCGACAAAAGGAAGCTTCTAGAAAGTACAAAAAACATGGCCCTAATCTCTACGAGGAACAGAAATATCAAAAACCTTCGAGAGATGTCTATGCGACGTCACATCCCGCCAGAAAAGATATAAAAAGCAAAATATTCAAACCAGAAACGAGTCGTCTTTGGAGCTTTGACCACAGTGCAAACTGGTGAGCTAATAGACATAGAGAGCTATTTACGAAGATTTATTAGCGATCTGTGTTGTTAATTTACACAAGTTCTGTTTAGTTTTATTACCTGTGTTCAGTGTTTTGCTGAAATCTTCGTGGAATAGAGCTTTATTTCTTATCCTACTTGTTGGATTACATTCATGTACACACACCATATGATTTTTGTTACAGTATTAATAACTCAGGTTAGACTACTAAATTATTATCCTTGTCCCATGTGGTCCCTTCATCCTTCGGGTGCTAGGTGGGAAAAAGTAAAGTGAAATGGGGTGTTTTTTAGTTTTCCCCAGATAACTCGAAAATTAAGACATTCATTTCTAAAAAGAATAAAATAATTACATTTTCCTCATTCTTAACTATATTTTTCTGATATCTGCTGACTTACATTATAAATGTTTATACAACTGTAATAACTATTGAACGCAAAGCTTCATGTGCCACAACCTCATGGATTCCACCTTAGCTGAAAGACCCTCTCAAAACTTCTATACCACACTGGTACTGGTGGCGCAGCATAAACACACACTTATAAATAAAAGTAAATATTTTTGCATACAACTTTGCAGGTAACTTCTTTGACTGTATGGACAGCATTCTTCAGAAAAATAACTAATTCTTTTGAAAGTTGGGAAATCACCACAACTATGATAAAAGTCAGTAATAATTTCTATCGCAACAAAACACACAATAGGGTATTCATTACATGCTCTAAAAGTTTTAAGCCTTTTTCAGAGCTGAATGTGTCATTTGTGAGCTATTAAAGAAAAATAAACAAACAAAATTAAATAAAATAAAAATTTTAATTTACCATGTTTTTAAAATGGACTAAAAAAGTATAAAATAATTTCTTCTAGCTCCATACAGATTTATAACCCCATACAGATTTAAAACGAAAAACGTGGGGCGCATGCAATAGATAATTGATGCATAAATAGTTTATTTAAGTCACTTATAATTTTGTCGAGATGGAAATGATATGAATTGTTGTGCGAGTTTTCTCAACAACAGCTACACCCTACACTCCTTACTATTAAATATTGCATGCGCCTCACGTTTTTCGTTTTAAATCTGCATGTGGCTAGAAGAAATTATTTGATACTTTTTAGCCCGTTTTAAAAACGTGGTATATTAAAATTTTTATTTTAATTAAATAATTATTTTCTGCTTTTTAGTCTTGTGTGTGTGAAATTTTGCAATCGATGTTAAACATCTTGATGAGATTATGACAGACATATGGAAAATTTCAGTTTTTCTTCACCTGATCATAAATAGAAAATTGTTCTTTTCCTGAAAAATCAAGTTACATGACGCAGAGACCTTCGTGAAAACAACTAGCAACCGTGCAGCATTTTACTTTTTTTCCCCTCTGGAATTTCATGGCAAACAAATTATTGTCACTCTAGTACAGGGTTCGTACACATTTCCTTAAAAGAAAATCAAGGACTTTCAAGGACTAAAAAAACCAAAAAATAAGGACCTCTAAATTGAATAAACTTAACGAATTGTTGCACGCATTTTTAAATAGAATGTCTCTTTTTTGCAAATTCAACCTATTAGATGATAAAGTATAATATAAAACATAAATAGAAGATACATTACAAATTTAACACAACAAAAACTCTTAAAAATACGAGTTAATAAATTGATGAAAAAAAATCCCATGAAACTGGTAATCAAATTAAATATCTTTTAATTCCATACTTTTTTCATTCAATTTCACATCCAAGGTATTTATTTTAATTTCTTTTTCAGAAATTGTTTTTCTTAGTTCATGCGATTGAATAAATAAATTTATGTTCTTCGACTTTTCAGCCTCATTAGCTAAATCATTTGCTTTTTCATTTGTTTGGTGCATGTCCGTTTGGAGGAACATTTTCTTTTGCTTTAAAAAATCTATTTCTTCCTCTAGAGCTTTTCGTTTCAGTTGTTTTGTTTCAGTCTTTTCTTTGGATCTTTCACTTTCTAAATACTGCATGTATTTTGCTCTAGCTGAGATGGCAGCCGTCCTCATTTCTTTAGTAATTTTTAAGTCATAAATACAGACAGCTTAATAAACTCATGATTTACACGCTGGAAAATATATGAAGTATTTTTTAAATTTTCTATTTCCAGCGCCTTGTTCTTCGAAAAACCTCATTGTCCATGTGACAGTATTAATACCATTTTGATAATCTTCCAAACTTTTTCATAATGATTAGTACTAAAATAAGTTTGTAAAAAATCATCAAGGGAATCACTCTTTGGATTGAAAGAAGTAAATTCAAATGAATTTGGCTTTACAATATTTAACAGAAAATCTGCATAGAGGAACAAAATTTCGTCGCAACCTTTTCCCAAAAATACGTTTATTTTGCGACAACACTATCAATACCTTTTTCATTTTTTCCTGTGCTTTTTCGGGATATCCAGCCATTACTCGTGGATCAATGCAAATCGCAGGTCTTACTAGTGCGTAATTCACAGGACATTTCTGCATGAAATGTTTTATCATTGTTATGATGTTTTTCTGACTATCCTGTCTGAGTGTGAAAACATCCTTGTCTGCTAATTCCTTATTTTTTATCTTTTCTTTATTAGTTGCTCTGCAGCAAAACCTAAATACACTTAACTTTTATCATTATACAAGTTTGGGTCACTGAAGTTGAATTAACAAGTTTTAAAAACATCACTTGAAAAAATAGAAGTAAAGGTTTATAACTTTGATACTGTTCTAAAAATGGTAACAGCACTTTTGACGATCATTCCTATGGAACCATGGACCAATAAAGGCCATCTGTAACTCCTCTCTTATTTCCCAAAGTGTATGTGATGGATATGGATTCGTAGAACGCGAGGAGTGTCGTCAGCCCACCCCCACCGCATTCCGCGAGAGCCACGTCGGCCGAGATTAGAGCCGCCGAGAAGAAGGAATTAGAAAAACGATAATCGGTGAAATTTTAAATTTTTTAATAATGACAGAGTAAAAAATAAGGACTTTCAAGGACTTTTTAAAAATGGGACATAAAAATAAGGATTTGTAAGGAGTTTTAAGGACTAAATGTAAAAGTAAGGACTTTTAAGGACGCGTACGAACCCTGTAGTATAGCAAACCCTCCCCTCCGAACTTCAATCCACTCTTTGATTTCCCCCACTATTCACTGCAGAATTTCTTGGAATCCACTGCTACAAACTCAAGATTTCTCCTCCTCGCTATTCACGAATGATGCCTGGACAGCGCCATCTATCGAAACTCTGGGTCGGTAAAACACAAAATATGAAATAAAAAATTAACAGACAGACAAACAAGAAAGAGAATTAATATTGCAGTCATCTAGTTCTGAGCTTTGTTTAAAGTTTCAAGTCTCCAGGTCATCGGGAAGTTAGTTTAAAATCGATTGCAAAATTTGTACCAAACAGACAGACAAGAAAGCGAGTTAATAAAAACGTGGTAAAAACCATCCCATTTCAATTCACTTTTATTCAGATAGAAGCTGAAAGCTCATCTGACCAGAGGGTAAAAATTTAGGATAGTCACACTGGACCCTAACTGAAGTGATTAAAACAATAAAACCTTTACCATGAATTATTTCTGAAATTCCACTCCCATTCCTGGCTAATACACCAAAAGACCTAACTGAAGATGATGGGATCATGCCCCCATCCAATTTCAACTAGACCTATTCCAAATTCTTCCCCAAAGTTTTATTTGTTAAGAGACTTTTGTGTTATTCCAAATCACTTTAAAATTGATATCACCTAAAATTAATTAATCATTTTCCTCTAGTAATACAGTATAACTCCAATTATTCAAATTAAACGGGAATCGGGCCAATTCGGATAATTAGATAAAAAGCTCAAAATTTAAGAAAAAAGGATGTCAGACACAGAAAAACTACAATTCATGAAAATAAGTTTAACAAATTAAATAAGATACAGAAAACTGTAAACACTGAAAGATTAGCATAAAAATGGAACTACAAATTAAATTATGTATGAAGGAACAATACGATATATATGTACTATATTTTAGTTGGAACATATAAAATAATAGTGCAATGTTTTGGAGAACTAACTCATTTCCATGCAAGAAGTTTCCAGTCTTTCAACCCACTATTCAATTCTCAGTTTCGACACGTTTCTTGTCTCCCCCGCCCCAAACTAATCCAGATGATTGAGATTTGTAAAATTGTTCTTCAGATAATTGGAGTTTACTATAATTAAATAAAAAAATTTATTTCATCTCTTATGAGTTGGGACTTAATTCTGATGAACAGATGCAAGATTTTAAATACCAAGAAATATTCTACGAGCTCTATACTCACTGTCTTTTGACAAAACAGAAATCAAATTTTAAATGTGTGATATCACATCTTTTTTTTTATAATTAGTTCAAACAAACTGTTCAACATTTCAAACTGTAAAATACAACTGTTAATCAGTCCTTCCCTTTATGTATTTTTTTGAAACAACGAAGTCCATTATTTGTTTCCTATATTGAAATGTATAACTTTACAAGACAATATGAAGTTTTTTAAAAATTTAAAAACAATAATTCATACATCAACAACTTTCAATAAACAGAATTTATCAATCAAATGACTGTTTTTTTAATTCTCTGTTTTGATTTTAACATAGTATAATCATTTCCATAATTTAATGTCGTAAGGCAATACGATTCTTTAATACTTGATAAAAAAAAGTTTCTCTAGCCTTAAAGAAAAGAAAAATATTATGTGGCCAAAAAAAAAGTGTTAAGAAATGTACTGACCAAAGAAACTTAGCAAGAGAAATACATTTATATCATATTAAATAAAAGTATTAAGAAATTAATTATTTTATCTATTTTTGGGGTCTCCAGAATGAATTAATTAAAATTCCATAATAATCAATGGTAAACCAATGATATGCTAATAAGTAATCCAGGTGGTGAATATCGTCTGCTGGTTATGTTCATTAACTAATCACCAGTACATTATCAGACATGACTCAGGCTTGGAACAAAAAAAGCTGAACTTAATAAATAAAGAATCGTGCCAAACATAAATACTGAGAAGTAATTGAAGAATAAAATAAAATTAAGAATGATAAAATCTGATGCCGAAAAAGCGGAAATCCATGTTTCCGAGGAAATGTGTCATGTATGCATTAAATTTCTGTATTTAGACTGATTATATGTTTGAAATAAATGTTTTCTTTCAATTTGCTTGTTGTTTCTTCTTAACTAATGTTTTCGCCTAATCAACTGAAATTTATAATGATATGCACAATTATACTTACTCAGCTAGATGAAGCACAGCAACATAACCAAGTTTGGATAAATGAAAATATACTTGATATTTTTCAAGGCCTAAATTTCCTTTAAGAATCATATTAAATGCTTCTTCCGTGCTCATAGGTGTTTTACCATTCATAATTTCAATGCAGTTCTGAAATATTAAACAATCAAACATCACCATAATTTTACATACAACATAATGAGATTTATATATTATAAAACTGTTTAGAATTCAGCAAACTTACATTTTCTAAAAGAAATACTGCTTCCTCAGGTGCTAGAACATGCTTCCCATTTACCAAGTGTCCCATATGTTGAGCAAATTTGCCCTAAAAATAAACAAAACAGAGAACTGAGGCATTTTTTCGGCTCAGTTTTAAAAGCATAAAATAAAAACTAAAAAGAAAACTGTTCAAACCTCAAGTCACTTTTAAAAATGTTGCGATATTTTAATACTGATAATGTTTATTAATATAAAAATATAAATCATCTTAAAAGTCAGTACCTTTAATTTTGGAACAGTGACAATATTTAATTCAGGATTCCATTCAGCTTGCATAAGATCACATCTATTAAATAAATTAAGAATGAACATTTTTTAAAATATAAGTATAGAATTAAAGATACATGCACATAGCACTTTTTTACTTCAAGCAATAAAAAAGGAACAATTTTTCTGAATATTAAATTTAGAAGTATTAGAAAGGCTTACCAACAGAAATTTAGATATGATGTTAAAAACTATTTAAAGTATATCTTAACTAGAAAATTTGTACTTTTCTGTTAGCTCAGCAGTATAGCCAAAAACCTATGCCAAATTCATTGTATATAGCAACCTTAATGTGACAAAATATGCAGTTTTTCTGAAATCTAGTTTTAGTTATTCAAGGATAACTCCAAATACAAGGAGTATTTGGGGACAGACCTCGTAATTTCAAACCATGTCAGATGGGCACGGACATTTGAGCTGCCACCCCCTAACACTGGCCCCACATCAACGACCTTCCATGCCAGATTTAACATGCAACAGATTCACATGCATGGAGAATCTTTAGTGGAATAAGATTTGGAACCAGGAAACATCCAGCTCCAAAGCAGAGACCTTACAATCAGGCAACTGCTGCCTCGCAATTCTCTTGAAACTCAGCATCATAAGGTTACTGTACCAGGTGCTTGTTCATGTTTGGTGACTGCCATGCTCATGAAAAAACGATGTTTTGCTTTAACGTTTAATCTAGGCGACAGCTGCTAAGGGTCATTCCATTGTGACTAACGTAACTTTGGAAAGATTTTAACAAGCTATAATATGACAAAATACTCTTAAATAATCTCTGATGAAACCTTTTATCCTTATATTTTATGTAACACTAGTCAGTATAACATATCCCATGCAGAAATTATTTTTAAAAGATAATGATTTAACCAAATTAAATTAAATTTTTAACTTTGTAACTAACATAACAATTTAGAACTAAATTGTTACATTAGTCACAATGGAATGACCCTTAAGCTAATATAAAAGTACTGGAATTTTCTTGTAATGAACACAGTATTTTACATTTACATCATTAATGATAACAAACTTGAAGACAAATAAGATTGATAAAAATAAAAAGATTAAAAACCAACACATACATTCTTCCAGCACGCTTTTTATCCAGAGTTTCTTTATAACTTTCCAAAGCACACTTCAGAGCTTTTTCCTCCACCCATGAATCAGAACGGGTATAAAGCTTCTCTCCTATGACAGGTTGAGGAGTTTCTTCGGCTGGTTTACGTAAAGAAACCAATTCTTCAGCACTAGAGGATGCATTTAAAATTGATAAATATACCGGGCAATTTTGAAAAATATAGCTATTTAGATAAAACAAATTAGAATTATTAGCAGAAGATTTAGAAAGAATGGTATCTATGTCAAAAAATAGCACAATTATACAATAAATTTCAATAAAACAGAAAATTTCTGTCCATCACATTACATATTGTATGTTCTCGGATTCCGAAACCTTCCGTGCTTTTGCGCATGCGCCAGCAGAATTATTTTCAATAAGGGAAAAGCAAAAAATGGAAGATGTTCACATTTTACTTAGCGTGACCTAACAAAGAACTGCGGAAATGCGCTTATCTTGCTCATTGCCTGTCACCCCTTTCCGGTGTAAAACCATCCAAAAGTGCTAGTCTTGGGATATTGAAATGATCAGTAGTCCAATACAACTAATTTATCAAAACTGTGTAAACAATAAACGTATCAATCTCGGATAAACAATGCATCTGGAAATACTAATTTGAAAAATAAATTATGAATATAAATTCACTTGCTCCCTCCTTAACAAAGGTAATGTCTGATAATAATTTAAATCGTAGATAATCTATGGATATGAAACATTATACACTACACATTGTGCAACTAAATGCAAAAATTTGTTTAGAATTCAATTTAAATAAAAACAATAAAAAAAATTTAACTGGAGGTACAGATTCTAAAAAACAATTATAAATTAAAATTATATGCATGTGAATATGCTTTTACTCCCAAGCATGACAGTACACATAAATATAAATTCAACGATTATACACGTATAAGAACTTCATAGATCATGTATGTATGTGTAGCTAAAAATTGAATTGCAACATCTGCATTAAAGTAAAGACCTGCTTCAAAAATTATAACACAAAAGGATCATTCCATTTCAAGTAATCCAGAAAAAAAATAATTGGTTCCTTGACCATTTTATATTGAAATGATTTTTTGTATGTTGATTCCTACATGATTAGCGAGTTCAAAAAGACAAATTTTAAATTTTTATCTTTTTCTGAATTCCGGTGGCAGCCATTTTTGTTTCACAAAACATGCTGACCTTTGCATTTGTAGGGGTTTGCGTAACTTGTATTACTCAGAACTGCTGAACAGGAGGTTGATGAAACAGAACCCACTTTATTCAGGAAGATACATCCTTTAAGAACCCCAGTACACATTTAAGAAAAATTGTATCCAAAACAGCAAAAATCAGCTAAAAAGTTTAACTTTAAAAATGAAATATTTTCAATTTTTGAAGGCATATAATTCCTAGAAGGAATCTATTCTATGTATTGCTTTTGTGGGGATGTGTAGCTACTTTAATGTACTGTATTTACAAAAAATTTCAACCCTGAGATTTGCTTCTTTTAAGAGTTACAGGCTTTCAAAATCCAAAAATTTCAAAAATTTGAACCTTATATCTTTGTTGGGACAAAGTTTAAAAATCTGAAATTTTTACAGATAAACCCTCTATAATGTATTATACTTCTGTAAAAATTTCATGTTTGATATTTATCTACAAGTCAAGTTAGAGGACTTTAAAAATCCCATAAAAAAACATTTTTTGGCAAAAATAATGGAACATTTAATTTGATTAAGTTTTATTATTTTTATCATCAATAAATTATAATATGACCTCAAGTAATATTTGTAATTAAAATTACAATTCAAATTAATGCCAATTATCAAATTAATTCTTATGGCATTTATATTTCAATTAATACACCATTTGGTGCATTAATTTAACTTTGTGTTTAGTCTGTTAAGTTAAAACATTATGTTATGTTTCTATTTATAAGATAATCTCTTAAAATGCAGTAGGCCTAATTTACTTATCAACAAAATGTGTGGATGTTCAGACCTCTTCACAAACTTATGCGATAGATACACTTCAACAAACCACAGCAAGTCTCCAGCGACTGTACACCAAATATTGACACTAGTAGAAATGTTTGAATTTTGTCAATAACATTTAAAAGGAATCGCCTTAACTTACCAAAAGATGAAGAAATCATTCAACATCATAACAAGAAACTTCTTGACCGATTTGAAAACTCTGTGGCAATTACTGGTACAAGGAGTTTTCATTGTTTTGTTCCTGTGTCCGAGAGTAACCTGAAGTGCTTCCTTACTTCACAAGTTAAGGAATATGAAATTCATTCCACTACAAAAGTTGTATAAATAACATTTCACATAAGAGATTCTACTACATGTGTATATGATGGTCAATGGTGGCTGGCAGAGGTGAATGACATTAGTGATATAAATAAAGATGTGCTTGTAAGATTTTATCATCCCCGCAGGCCCAAAGACAGCTTTTAAGAAAAAGGAGAAAAACTAGATTTGGGTGTCCATGAACAATGTTTTAAGGAAACTAAGTGCCTTAGAACTACAACAACTACTGGAAGAACACATAACATTTTCCTAAAACTAAGTGAAGAAATATCAAAACTTCTAATTAAATACAAATCAAGGTAGAACGATAAATCTGACTCAAGTGTATAGTATATCAATACTTTTATTTGAAGTTTTAAAGTGTTTTAACAATGGTATCCATAATAAAAACTGTGTATAAAATAGCAAATAGACAAGCCTCAATTATACTGTGGAACCTGAAGTGACCAAGAAACATATTCAAATTTTTCAAGTTCAATATACTTTTAAAGTGTGCACAACCACTTCATGTAAAAAAGGTAAGTTTATATGTAATAGGTAATACTAGTTGAGATCATATTATAATTTTATTAATGATAAAAATAATACTTAGTCAAATCAATGCTTCGTCATTTTTGGCAAAAAATAAATGTTTTTTATGTGATTTTTAAAAGTTCTCTAACTTGACTTGTAGATAAATATCAAACATGGAATTTTTACAGCAGTACATACATGATAGAAAGTTTATCTGTAAAAATTTCAGATTTTTAAACTTTGCCCCAACAAAGATATAAGGTGACAATTTTTTTTTAATTTTCGGATTTTGAAAGCCCGTAACTCTTAAAAGAAACAAATTTCAGGATTGAAATTTTTTGTAAATACAGTACATTAAGGTAGCTACACATCCCCACAAAAGTAATATGGAGAATAGATTCCTTTTAGGAATTATATGCCTTCAAAAATCGAAAAATTGTCATTTTTAAAATCAAACTTTTTAGCTGATTTTTGCAATTTGGGATACAATTTTCCTTAAATGTGTACTGGAGATAATAAAGGATGTATCTTCTTGAATAAAGTGGGTTTAGTTTCATCAACCTCCTGTTTAGCAGTTCCGAGTAATACAAGAAAAAGATAAAAATTTAAAATTAGTCTTTTTGGATTCTCCAATTGTGTAGGAATCAACATACAGAAAATCATTTGATTATAAAATGGTCAAGCAACCAGCTCTGGATCACTTGACATCGAAATGACCCCAAAACGATTAATATAATTTATATATATACATTTAATTTAAAAATGTATTAGAAAACTGATTAATCAATGACAATGGTTGAATTTTTAAAAATATAACAAAATTAAGAGAAAGCAACCATAGCAATAAAAAAAGGATCAACAAAAAGGACAAATTATAAATGTAAAAGGTTCTTAAGTCCTACTCGACTTACGAGTGAATTCCATTCCAATTGACAAGACACAAGTCAGATTTGTATTTTTTAACAATATTTCCATTCAAACGAGTTATAAAAATTACACATAAAAAAAAATTCTATCTATGTATGTATAATATGAAATATGAAAATATATATATACTCTATTGTACATGCAGTAAACCAAAGTACAAATCAAAATTTCAGATTTAACAGTCATAAATGCAGATGGTCGTATGTCTAGGAAAATATGTATGTCCCTGTAAATTACTTTAATTATTCAAGAAAAATATTTAACAGCTTTCTAATTTAAAAAAATAATATGATCTTCATTTATTCCAAACTTCCAACTATAATCTGGTTGTTCAAATATATACAATCACTAGGTTTTTGTAATTACAATATCAAATAAGCATTGATTAACAATCAGAACAGCAACAAACCTGGTACGGGAACCAGTAATAAATAGAGAAGGAATGATAAATAAATTTAAAAACTACTTTTACACAATACAGGAATATGTGCACTCTGCAATGTAAAAAGGAGTTACAAGGAATAAACAAATGAAAGAGGACGAAAATGCAGTGAAGCATCATGCTTTATTAATGCAGCAGAAATGATTAAGCATTGTCAAGCATCCATGACCAAGCATTGTCAACTGTAATCCTAGCAAGAAACATCAGATCAAATGTCAATAAATAATCATAATTGCTTCAAATGAGTTATTGCTCACAGCTAATCTTGTATGAATAGTAATGGAAAACTGTTTACAAGATTTTCAATATACCATCATAACATTTAAATACAGTTGTCCCACTATTTACTGGATGCCGCTACTAATAGTGATGGTCCCCTGTATGCAATAGTAGTCACAACATCTGTAATTGTTCATTCAAATACTGGTCTCCTCTGTCAAGGAGAACTGAAGAGTCGAGTGGATGAACACGTTAATTACAATTTTTTTTAAAAATGGACATTATCCAGAAGAATATGTTATAATCTACTGTAAGTATAGAATGATGATTTATTCTACTAACACTTCAAGTGAGATAGTTCACAGTGGTAGAAGACATTGTCACACTATCTCGTGATGTTTCATTAGTGAAAGAACACGTCATGGGTTCACAACTTCCTGCATGGGAAAAATATTAAGAAGAGTAATAATATTTCCACTGATACAAGATGTTCTTAGCACATGAAATGGCGTTAAGGCTTGTCATTTTTGGCTTGAATGCGACTTTAATCCATAGTTCTACCATGATTTCATAAACCTTGTTTAATTCCATAATCATAATTCATTGATATCACTTCAAAATGGGATCAAGAGGCCAGAGAATGGTAAAGGAAATTCTTGAACCCTTCTGAGTGCACAATTATTTTGATTGTAAAACTTTCAGGTTACAAAACTGGGCTTTTAAAGTGAATGAACCAAATGATTTTGTATTTAATCATATTTCTGAAAGCTTATTAATAATTTATCCATGAATGGTTAAGAAAATATACATATACAGTGACCTCTCACTTTATACGAACTCTCTTTTATGCGCATTTTTTTCTTGGTCCCGGCTACTGATACAGGAAAACAATGATAACTCTTATTCATTTATGTGCCGCACTAAAAAAGCACCTCTCACTTATAAGTGTCACAAAAATTTTCTTAGTTCAAAAAGTTTTTTTTCAGCAGAACAAAAACCCTTTTTGTTTTGCTTCTAGGAATGCATTCCCTCGACCTTCCCCTATTGTTCAGATTCCAGAAACACATTTCCTCTACCTTAAGCAGGGAATTCACATCATTTCCAAATTGGAAATTTTGGAACACGGGAACTCACACAGTAGCATTAGAAACTCTGTGCAACTATTTTCAATTCAATTCTGGAAGTGAAGGAACTTTTTCACATCTTGATGAACATGAAAAGACTCTTTTAGAAAATTCACGAAAACAAAAACAATCCTCGATTGTAAATTATTTTGTGAGAGAGTAATAGGAGTAAAATGAATTTTGGGTATGCAAGCATTTCCCATTTTCTTAGTGTTCTTAAAAAATAATTAACAAAAGTTATACACGTATTTGCATTTCGAAACTAATCTTATTTACATTTTTCAGTAGTATATACATAAAAATATATGCACACTGTATTGATGTTTCACTTTTAAGCTCCCTTTTGTCGTTTTTCACTTATGCGCGTCTTATGCATGTTTTTTTTTTTTTTTGCTGTCCCCTGCGCCCTCGCATAAGTGAGAGATCACTGTAAATAAGAATTATCCGCTTTAGAAATTGAACGTAAAAAAACATCTCTATTGGTAGGAGGGTTAAAGACCTAACAGAAATTATTGGAATACACATATTAAGATAGCAATGCAAACAAACACAAATCTTCACCTTTCTTCTATATGATGAAAAATGAGCACGAAACTGTTGGTATGAGCAAACCTCCTAAGGTGGCTATTTTCAACATCAGTGGGGGGGGGAGGGGGGGAAATAGATCATATCAGAAAACTAATAAAAGTTGACCACAGTGTTCTTCCTCCAGCTAGCCAGAGTAAACCACATGAACCAAATTCACCAGCTTCATAGGATTGTGGATTAGTCTGGACTTGTTATTGAATCCACCTTAAGAATTAATTCATTTTGGAAAATGAAAATAGGTTGGAGCAAAAATAATTAGAAATGGGCCCCCAAATGGTATTTCAAATTTCATGTCTCTATTATTCACTGTTTAGGAGGAGTTCTGTAGACAAACATATATTTTTTGCTTTATATAGATACTTTTAAAATGTTACAGATTTATTCTATTGAATATTCGAAAATATTAATACATTTCTTGCATATACAAGAATAGGCATCGCCTTTTATACCTTTAAATGACTATAATAAGAAAATATATATACATAAATATTAGGAATGTAATGAATAATCAGTATTTGGCTGAATAACTTTAGTATAATAATTTTAAAAAGTGCCTTTAAACATATTTAACAAAGAATATTGCAAAATTACATTTCAGTGCATTTATTATAAAAAAAAACCCTCAAACATTTACTCAATTTTAAGTTGTATAAGTGTATTTAATAATGTTACAAATCATTTATCATTGTAAAGCCTCAAATTATGATGCAAGAGCAACAATTTTGGCAGCATTTCCAGGAAGTCTGTTCCATTTGGTTTCATACATACACTCTGTCCCAAAAGTTTACAAACACCAATTACAGATATGTTTATTCAAACCATATGAGACTTGCATTCAACGAAATATTTAGAAAAAATAACAATTTGTATTTCAATTATATAACAAAATGGAAATATTAGGTGTCCCAAAAGTTTATAGAATATATGACATTTCAAAAAAAGGTTCTCAATACAATGTTCTTAATAGTTTAAAGTCTTTCCATTTTTCAGTATGACATTGTATACACGTTTTTCTATCGACATAATTAAGGTTTGTAATACAGTAAAAGCTCAACTAACCGGCATGATCGGGAAACGCCGATTTCCGGATACTTGAAAAGTCCGAATAGTTGAGTGTGACGGGAGAAATGGGGGGTAGACTGTAGCCTTTTTTTAAAAGATTTTTTTGGCCAAATAATTTTTTTTTGTCATTTTGAAATGTGAATTAAATATAATTTTTAAGAATACTTCTGTATCTTCCATAAAATTGCATTTACAAAACATATGAAGATTTTAATTTAACATTGATGATGAAAAAAAATAGTATGATCTGAAGCCTAATTTTTACCGTAAATAAAATAAAAATAAAATTGTAAAAATATAAACATATAAAAATAGTCGACAAAACTGAAAAATATTCTATTCATCAAGCATAATAAAACTCTTTTAAGTGATCATAAACAAATCCCAGATTGAAAATCAAAACTAATTAATTATATTTTAAAAAATTGCAAGGATTATTGCACAAAACGCACACCTCCAATTCTCTCACACGTGAAATTACGTAATCGGAATCAACATCTGCCGGTATTCGGAGAGTAAATAAATCAAGTAAAAGAAAGAGACTTACCAATCTGGAGTAACCCCCTATGAGTTTTTTTTTT
>BGPR01020546.1:0-27755 GCA_013235015.1 Araneus ventricosus | reverse complement strand
ACAGTATGCGATTTTTCTCACAAAGAAAGTCCAGTTACCATAATTTTAAGAGTTGAAATCCGGACACGCCGGGAGGGGAGGAGGTTTAAAATCGGAGGGAGGTGGTCAAAGTAGAGTTTTCAATTCTAAACGCTGCCTAATAACGACCCTCTTTCATAACATTAGAACAGAATTTGAAGAAATGAAAAGATTTGAGGCGCCAGAATTTAAAGAGCGAAAAAAGTTTTGTTAATGCTTGGTAATCCAAAATTAGAATAATAATAAACAGAATTGAAAAAAAAACTGCCAAAACTCCTGATTTTTCAGCTTTAATGGGGTCTGGATAAGAAGGCTCATCCACTTTCTCATCAACAATGGATGTAAACAGTGAATTTCATTTCATCAGCGGAATGGCGTCAGCATTTTCGAATACGCCGCACTCACTAGCGTTAAACCCGGACATTTTGAGAATCGGGACACTAGTCCGGACGCGAGCTTGAAATCCGGACGTATGGCAACCCTAAGTATCCTCCATCTGTCTTCGTAAAACCGTGAAAGGAACGCCGGCCTCCTGCAGTTGAACAACCTGCTCCACAACAATTTCGGTTCACAAATTATTTTAATTCCCCTAGTTGATGTGTGTGTGTCTCTGATTTTGTGCTCTTTGCGAGAGTTTAACATGACGCTCAGCTGTAATATATGTCTCAAGCGAGAGGGTCCGCCATGAATTTGAGTCATTATTAAAATCTACAATCCAGTACTTTTAATGCGATATTTTTAAATGAGTGCTAGTCACGTTATACTCTTAACTGATGAGCTCTCTCCGTAACAGTATTAGTCAGGGAAATATGGTTTTCGAATGCCATTTTCCTCTTAGGGATGCAGACCTTTAGTTTACGAAAGATGGGAAAACAAAATCACCAGACGGGAGACGAGAACCCACTTCACTATAAGAAAAATACACAGTAAAGTACCGATAATGTAAGCCTTTCAAGGGACTGAGGTGAAAAGACGAATAATCGAAATTTTTAAAAAACAACTTTGAGTATAAAAATTTAATGCAAATTCATTAAAAAGCCATGACTTCAAAGTTTGTTTTATGATAGTAATATCACGTTACTACACAGTATGGAAACTATTAAATTTTAAATTAAAACATTTATCATAAAAGTGAGAAAAAAACGTACCTTTATTGCATATCTTGAATATTAATTGTACATTTCTTATTTTATTCTTATTTTCTTATTTCTTATTTCAGCCCTTGAATCATGTTTATAAAATTAATGATCTTGTTTTATCACGCTCTGATTCAGTCACGGATCTAGGTATCATCTTTGACACTAAACTTGATTTTTCCCAACACATTAATTCCATGGTCTCTAAGGCATATCGAAGACTTGGAATTCTTAACCGCAAAACTAAGGAATTTTCGAGTGAAATTGCCCTGAAGGTTTTATACTACGCTCATGTACGATCCAGTCTGAAATATTGTAGTATCATTTGGGATCCTATTTACCGTAATAAAATTGAAATTATTGAACGAATTATCGATTGTACTGATATACTGAGCGTTATAAATTTCGCTGTGCCTGCCAGATCTTTGAGGAACCAGGGTTCGTTTCCTAACGTGTTTTCAAGATTTAAGTATTTTGACAGGTTCTCGTTGTATAAATTTTATAAGACTTCTAACAAGATCTCTGGTGAACTGGACATTTATCATATGTCTCCTACTGTTTTTAAATCGAATTGTTTTCAACTTTTATATACATGACCTGATTTCTTTTCTTTTCTTACACTTGACTATACATATTAAGATTTTTATACGTTGATCTAGTGTTTGTGTGTGTTTGAATTTTTGACCCTTGCTTTTTTTTTAATGTTTTTTTTATTTGGTGTTCTACATTTAAAAAAAATTATTGTGTGATTTTTTTTTCCATAATTCTATTTTGACGGTGTGCGGCATGGACTTTTGGGGCCTCGGTGTGTTTTTGGTGCTTTTGTAATTGCGTGTTTTCATTTTAAAACATTTATGTGTTTACATTTTTATAATTGATGAGGTTTTGAGCTTGGAACTGTTGTATTCTCTGCAGTTACTTTTTGTGTGTGTGCGTGTGTTTTAATTCACTTTGTGACTTGTGATTTTGTATGCTTTTATCATGCACTCTGTAAATGGAGTCATCTCTGTAGTGTGCTTTCTTTGAATAAATAAATAAATAAATAAATAAATTTTATGCGATTCATGTTCGAGCACGTAAGCCTTAATTTTGGCAATGCCCCCCCCCCCTCCTTGCTTCCTAGGAAAAATTTCTCCCTCATCAGGAACGGAGAATAAATGACCGACGCAGAAACGAAGCATCAGCGAAGATTTGCGTCGCATAAACGAAGCACTTCATCGTTACAATGGTCGCGAAAGCGCCGGAACTATGATGAAGCAACGCATGCACGAGAAACGCATAAACGGTGCTTTACTGCAATTCCAAACTAGAGATCAGCAAGCATTCGTTAAAGAGCGATGAGGATATTGCATCAATTTATTCGCAGACGGGGCTCAGAAAATAGGTCGCGTATGGCCAGAAAATGAAACTTTTCCCGAGGTGCCCGGCGATTCCATCATCGTCACCTGGCCCGGCGCCACCCAACAAAACTGTAAAGTAAAAATGGGACAAAGATGGTGGGTGCGGCGCTCACTAATCAATGCTGCTTCTTCGCGGCTCCAACATTCCGATGCGACCGGCTTCCTAATCACACCCGCAACACCTTTTTTCGATGCTGAATGTTTGATGCCCTCTCTCCTCCAGTAATGCACTTTCGGTTTGGGGCGATTCGGCCATTACCGGGCAATAGGTTGGACACCACTCAGCCAGCCCAATTATTTCAAACGTTATATTTCACTTTCCATCAAAGGCAGGTGCCGAGTTTTTCTGTCCACTTTTAAACTGCTCCTCCACGCAGCTAATTCACCTGGCAAGAAACGCTTTTCCGCAACTTTCAGAAAGAGTTTGTTAGAATGGGCTCTCATTCCATTCCGATAGTTCCGCTTAACAGCGCGCCATTTTAAAGCCACCGGAGCCATTAACAACCCTCCGCGTGGTTTAACGAGTTTCGCCCCGCATAATGGTTTTGCCGATGTTCTTACACCGCATGCGGTAGCTGCCCCTAAATTGGAGACTGCGCTATTCTTGCACTTTCAATTTATTAAAGTTATTAAGCAAATCGCCCAAGTTGCGTCTCTGCCACTCATTTCACTTGCCGGCTTTTTCAGCAACAAACACACGAAAAATGATTATAAAAGAAATATAAAGTCATAACTCCCTCATTATTTGAATATAAATACAATCATCTCCCAAGAGCAGAAAAAGTTTCATAAAACTGCATCGTTTACCTCAACATACACCAACTGCATACGTAAACATTGCCGCCTTTGCAGTCAACATACCCGAATAAATGCCACTCTACGAAAGTGCTGCAAAAATCTGCATCTTTGAACGCATGACGAATAAATTCCAGACGCAAAGACTGATAAGTGCGAGAATTTAAAACAGTTCGTCCTCGTCTTGCAAGTCTTTTATGCGCGCGCAGATGTATAAGCTGATGCCAATGCCGCGATCGGAACCCCAAAATCGCACTTAAACCATCCTGGCCAGATGAAACTATCACACCGATGTCAATAAATGAGAAGAAATAGAAAGGGAATAATTATTTAAGAAACAATCCTCAAAACATCCAGTGGCGTAGCGAGAGTAAGCGGCGCCCGGGTCACAATAAGATTGTTTCCCGTCAAAACCAGTGGCGATGCTTGTATAAACGGGGCCCCCTATTTTTTCGCTCTCTCACCGCATAAACGCAATAACGTTTTGTCAATATAGCCAGTGGCGTAGCGAGGGTAAGTGGCGCCAGGGAAATAACACGATTTGTTTTACCCTAATCGTCATCAGTGGCTTAGCAAGCCTGAATAGCGCGTGGGGCGTGATATTGTTTTTAAGAAGCTCCATCATCATATTTCACTTTAAAAAATGGTACAAACTCAGTAATATTTTGACTCCACGGCGCCCCCTAAAACTGGCACCCGGAGCATCAATACCTCCCTTGCCCCCCGGTCGCAACGCCCCTGTGAACATCACGATTCTCCGACCCTATTATGAAGCAAGAGTTTTTGACGGACAAGACAAAAACGCAACTTCAAGACACGAAATCGCCCAGTCGGCGGGAGGAAATGCGGCCAGTGTCCTGTTCTTGATGATCGAATGCATCCGAACAATCTGTTCACCGACTGCTGGTGCAGTAAATAGTTTCTCCAGGACGATGATTAACGACGCGGGCTTTCAGAACGGTGACCGCGAACATCGCAGACACAATTGGCACCGTTCAGACATATTGCGGACGCTAATGGCCAAATGACCGGAACACGGTTCGTTTCCCTGACTGCACGCACAAGCCGAATTATCAACTAGATTCAGCAGATTGGAAGAAAAGAATATGAACCATCTAAGACAGCGCCGTCGAGGACGGCACCAGCTGATTCGGCATCTGATCACAATACGCGCCGACATTTAAGGGCACTTTTTGATTAATAGAGGCGCACTGAAAGTCGACTCTACTCGAGAAAAATTCTTAAACCCGGGCGAACAGAGTCACCGTGGTTCACATCATTCCAACCAACAAAGTCAAAGAGTGGGCTATAGGCTACCGAAAAACATTCTGTATCATCCACATTTAAATTTTGAAAATTACAGTCCATTATTTTATATGCGACTTTACCCAGGGGGAGAACCCATTTTATAGATAGACCTGACCCAAAACGAATTTACCACTTAGTTGCACCAAAATCAATCGCAACTATTTCGTATCTCGAAAAACAAAAATGACTCGGAAACAAAACAAGCATAATAACAAAAACTACGCGACACAAAGGGAAACTTGCTATTTCTAACACGATAATATTTATATGCAGGTATCCTATCTGCAAATTGCGACATCCGCGTGACGCAAAAAATCGTTCAAAACGCTTTATAGGGCAGTCAGACGGATGGGCCTACAGCTATCAGATTTGGCAAGTTGGGTGTTCGCTAAGAAAGGGTTTTCCAAAAATTTTATTAGAATTTTAATTAAAAATTAAATTTTAACGTTTTTCAATAACTTCTAAGCGTATTGTACATAAATTCACTTTTACACTACTTGAAAGTTCAAAGAAATTAACTTTTCAGTGATACAAATTGTATTTCTAGGCAGGTATACCAATTTAATTTCTTTTTCTAATCTCAATACATTAAAAAAAAAATTTTTTTTTAAGTGTCTTTTATAACAAATATGCCGATGTATAGTTACTCCGTTCATATTCATGCACGTTGCGATTATATTAAATGCATCTCATTAATTTTTTTTTTCGTGCACGTAATATTTGCTATAATTAAGAGTATCCCTTTATAGGGCCATTTTTTTCCCCCTAGTCGTGGCATACTAAAATAACTTGGGGATTGAGATTATCAAGTCGAGACACTTCGTTTAGGTTTGAGATAAGTAACTGGAACATCCAGGTTTTGGTTTCATCGAAAAATTTGGCCAGAACTTACGCCAACCTTAAAAATCGATGAATTTGGAGGTAAGTATACTTCCCACGGCCTTGGAAAGGGTTAAATAATATAAAGAGAGACGAATCAAGCGTAAAACGTTATCACGCTTACGATGTTTTGGACTAGAGGTTCGAAAGTCCTTAAAAATGTTATTCGGCGAGGACAACTACTTTTGAAAACGGATCGAATTCAGTGCAACATAAATCCTTCTCCATCACTCAATCCCGGCAC
This sequence comes from Araneus ventricosus, assembly GCA_013235015.1. NCBI lineage: Eukaryota > Metazoa > Arthropoda > Arachnida > Araneae > Araneidae > Araneus > Araneus ventricosus. The sequence goes on along the minus strand of BGPR01020546.1, from coordinate 21,975 downwards.
CTTCACGTTTTCCGTATCGGATCGATTTAACTATCAAACTTCACTCCTAATTCGGTCAGAGCGAGCTCGGCTATTCAGAGCTGCAATCTAATTGTTTCGGGTCTGCAACTAGATAATTAATCACTCAGCGCTGTGCATTGTCCAGTCGAAGAGAGAGCTGCCGGGACAGCAGGCACCGCGCAGGAAAAATTTCGGGACATGTCCCAGGCAGAATGAATGATCGGACTTGATTAGTTTCCCAATTAAAATACCTGAATAGAATCGATGCATGGGACATTTTTTAAAAACCGAGATTAAGATCGACGCCTTCGTCCTTCACTTGGATTGGTTTGTTTTGTTTGGGTCTAGTGGAACGAGGGCCAATTTGGCCAAACTGCGCCAAACGCTCGTTGTATTCAAATCGCATGTAAAAATTTTAAAAACATTGTAGCTGAAAAAACTAAATCAATTTAATAAGTTGAACTTCCCCTAAAAAGGTAAAAACATTGACGCGAGGATTGGCTCCAAATTGAGCTTGTCTTTGGCTATAAAAGTTTTTGCACTGACATAAAATATGCCGAACACTTCAAATGCAGTTGCACCCGTTACTTATAGGGGCTGGATCAGAGCGTAAAAGGGGGCGGCGAGTTAAAAAACGCGTCTCCCACTCTTAGTCTCGTCAAAATGACATCGTGTTTCCTAATAGTGAGATACCTATACAGGAAGGCGACCCCTTCCTTCTACCTAAGCCACTTTCCTACCTGAAAGCCGAGATTAAGTCGGCTGCTGTAAGTATCTGGCAAGACAACTGGGATAACGGAGAAACTGGCCGCAGTGCACACGATATAGTGCCTAGGGTCTCAAACAAGCCAGTAGGATGGAATAGAGAAGAGATCATGTTCGTTACAGGTCACGGGCCTTTCCCCTCATACCTTCTTCGCTTCAATCTTCGAACACGTGACAACTGCTCGTGCGGAAGAAAAGGAGATCCAATGCACTATGCCACAAAATGTCCGTTTACCTTCTCCTGGCATTTCCAAACTCCAACAGTGTCACTTAAATTACAGTGGTTGAAAAACATTCTCAGAACAACTTCTCAAGAACCCGACTTCGACTCCTAATGCGTTTCATATGTGATGAGAACAATCTCATTGTAGAGGACAATAATTGAGCACTCATCCACCCAGACTGACACACACTTCCGGCTACTTATGATTTTTTCCCTCTAGGTATTTTTTCTATTCTGTATTGCTTTCTATGTTGTTCTGTCCAGTGTATGTTTCTTTTTCATTTGTTCTTGTACCTGTTACATGTTTTTGTCCCTTCTTAAAAAAAATAAAATTCACCTCCATCCATCCAAACCGGAAAGGAGCCAAATGGCTCTAAACACGGGGATGCAGGTGGTGTAATGTGATACCTATAGAGGTCATTGATTGTCTGTCTGTCCCAGATTCTTTGCCGTACTCGATGTTGAGACGGCCTGCAAGGCGTCAGTCAAAGGCACAAACATTTCTTGTTCACTCTGAATTCTGTACCGGTAGCAATTCACCTCACGATACGGTACAGAGGGATACACAGAGGGGGACTTCACTCGGTAGTTATAAAAGCAAGAGACACTACCATGAACTAACTTTATGGGAGGAAGATAACCATGGACAACTTGTTCAGCAAGCTGGGTATTTCCCGTTAATTATTTGTTCTGATATGGCTTTCCCTTGCACAAGAACCGGGCAATCGCCTGAAAAACTGTAAGTTGGAAATGTAGAACTCGGCTCTCAACAGCTCAGATCTTGCGCCATGCGAGTCCATTTACAAAGAGAGCCTACAATTTGACGATATCTTTCGAATGAAGGCGTTCCAACTGCTGGGAATGTCTTACTGTTGCTGTTTTGCGACAGTGAAGGCCTGACGCACACCGAATTCTTGCAAAGAGGTTCCACGGCCAATGCATCGGTCATTCTGAAACCTACAAGTGTTGCGAAGACACCATGCTTCTGCATGAAACTGCGATTCTCACAAGGAATAACCTGATCATGTTTAAGCTGGAATTGTGGGATTACAGCACCTCACAGCCCAGACCTTACGTCATGCAACTTTCAAGTCTTCAAAGTGACGCCATCACCAGGATGGAGCTCATCCAAAAATGGTTACCAGAAGTTGGAAGGGAATTATTTGCAGAAAGCAAGGAAAGTCTAGTGGGATAACTCGACAAAAAAAAAAATAATAATAATTACGTCGAAAAGTAGGAGTTTTTCTATAGCATAGAAATTTACAATTTCTATCTTGTTTTGTTTTCTTAAGAAATGCAACTAATTTTTTGACAGACTTTCTTTAATATTTAACGAGGAAAAAAAAAACCATGTGTTTTTAAAGCAGATATAAAAAAAAAAAAAATAGAAGAGGACTTCTAAATTTAAACACTTAGTCTTATTCACAAAAAAAAAAAAACCACTGCTTACGCAAGCTGATTACGCTTTAAAATTTTTAAAAACCATTTTGTCTTCCCAACCGCCGCAAATTATGAATAATCCCTCAATTTATCACTGACAGATGATGTGGGGAAGCGTTTCTTATTCAAAATAAATGAACACGTGACAAGGGAGGGAGGGTGATTTCAAAAGTCGTCAATAATCATGGATTTATTTTATTCCACCTCGGGACACCATTTCTGGAGTAATGGGAATTTAATTATGCCGCAAACGGTATTCTGAAGTAAGCACATCGGATTTTTTTAATTTTTTTTTTCCCATTAAAAAAAAGTGAATGAAAAATAAAACTTCGCAGTCGATTCAATCGGAAAGTAAAACTTCTTATCGGATAAGATGAAATTCATTTCGATTTTCCACTTCCCGTGGTAAAATATTGAATAATCGTAGTGCGGTTTTCCAGAAAAACGATATGAAGCAGTTGCTACTGTATCAATCATCAGAAAATAGTTGATCGAAAATTCCAGACTTTTTTAAAGGTAAAGAAATAAAAAGTTTTTCTTATTCTCCCCCCCCCCCCCCCATTTCCGACACGGGTGAAAGATTTAGGTTGAACTGCTGGGGAAGTTTTAAAGGAAATTCCAGGCTCTTTTGACAGTTTAGTAACAGCTATTTCTTATCTACTGCAAATTAAAGGTCCGCATATCAGACCATGGCGGTGGCAAGAATTTTAGGTCTAATCAATTTTGACCCTCTATTGCATTAAGAATCTTCGTTACAAAACTTTAAAAAATTAATATATTTTATTCATAAATACGTTCGTTAAAATGCTCTTTTATCCGAGAGATTGTTGTAAATAATGTTACGTAGTCGATTCAGCACGACGCAGAATTCCCATTCTGGTGTATTTTCCTTTGTAAGCACTGTCAAACAAATGAAAACAGATGCGAAATCAAAAACACCATCCACAAAACAAGTAGAAAAGTAAATTCGCAGAGTGGTTACACGCTTTCAGAACACCATCATCTACATTGTAAATAACCCCATAATTAAAGTTCTTTTAAGAGAGGAATTTCTCAGTAGACTGGCTTAAGATCCAAAAGACTGAGTGGACTGGCTTAAGATCCAAAAGACTGAGTGGACTGGTTTAAGATCGCCTTAAAAAAATCCAAATTTGTGGACTATCAGTTAATCATTAAACACGCGCAGTACGTGCATGCACACGAACACCTTGTTTAGACAAGAAGTTTACTTAAAACAGCGAATTCGATTTTATAATTGTTAATTGAATTATATATTACATTTTATTTGTTCAAAAATTTTACCCAAACGGAATGCGAAGTTATTACTAAAATCGGGGCCGTCTTAGCAAATTCGAGCGCCCCGTGCAAGAGCATTCTGGCGCCCCATAAAACTGTGACTAGTAATTTCAGTGCCCCACGAATTATCTATAAAATAATTTAGAGCAATAAATAAACACACAAAATAAATAAATCTGATGCCCTACTATGATATTAGGTGTCAGCGTGCAATACCCACTTTATCATTGATAATGCAGACAACTTCTATCACACGCATAGCTTCTCACTGTTTGTCTCTTCATGAATGTGCTTTGAACTGATACGCTTGTTTATGTCACAATAATTACGAGCCTTAATCATATTTTTACTTTTTTATCATAGTTAAAAAATTGTAATCAAATAAATTTTTGGTTCGGAATTAAAACAAAATCAGTCAACTTTTAGCCATCTAGGATGAATGGCGCCACTGGGAGACGACAGTACTGACTCAAATGATAGCTTTCGTACAGACATCAGTTTTTTTTAAAAAAAAAACGTGTTTTTTACTTCCTCGTATACGAAGTATACAAAGAGAAAGTATTGTAATCGTCAAAAAATTCGAACTCGAGATTTTGACGCATCTCCACGTTTTAGACCTTCCCGAGTCCGAAAAACACAATTTTGGAATCATGTCTGTCTGTGAACACGATAACTCGAAAACTATTAGAGCTACGGGGGTGAAATTTGGTACGTGGTCTTTAAACATAATTTGTAGGTTTCTATCCAATTTTGGACAAAATCCGTCAACGGGAAGTCTTTCTGTCTGTCCGAAGTCATGTGAACACCATAACTCAAATACTTGAATAGCTAGATGAATAAAATTTGGTACACAGTTTTATCGTCATGAATGTAGGTCCGTATAAAATTTTGGGCAAAATCCCTCAAAGGGTTGACTGTCTGTCGGCCTGTATAATTTACCATTGAAACCAATCCGCTATCTCCACGCGCATGCGTACGGAAGCAATCGTCTGTGCTCCCGAAAGGAGCGAATTGCGTCAGTTTGTCCTTGAGACGGCAAGAGTGAAACCTAGCAGTGTGCGATAGATGCGTTTTAATCGGTACGCATCTCTTTGAATTCTTTGCCTAGATATTTTTCAATCACTATAATGAAAAACCTTCCGATAGTCACTGGATTCTGGATAACAGTAGGTTCTAATTTTTTTAGCCACGCGGGGGAAGGAAAAACGGCACCTTTTGGGGGAAGTATACGAGAAAGTTTAGGGGAGACAACTCCCGCTGGTTTAGGTTAACAAAAAACCTACTCACCGATTCACGTATTTATTCAAACCAGACTGAGGCGACTTGGATATAGTTTCAACACTCCCATTAAAGAGGAATGGAGGCCCAACGCGCGCTCTCCATCAATAATGCCGAGAGGCAGGAATTAACTGTTGAATTAAGCTAGATGTCCCCGCATCCGAGTCCAGGTTAATGAAGGATGCACACACCGATCCGGCCAATCTATCCGTTCAGAATAAGAAACCGTTCAGAATCCATCCGTTCTGATCAAGAAAGGATCATGCTTGGATTGGATGGGTCGGACTCGGGCAGCATCTGATGGAGACGCTCATCTGCATAATTGCGTGGGCACGGGGGCGCTCAGTATGTTTATTTAAATCATGATGGCCACGCAGCAGTTAATAACGGCAGAACGTTACACGCCCCGCTATAGATTAATTAGTCCATATTCAAATGGTATGTTCGTAAGCCGGCCAGCGAAGGGACAGCGAGAGGCAGGGGAGGAGTGCTGATCCCTCGCACTTGCAAGCAAGAATCGCTAGACATGTGTTGCACGAAGAAAAAATTTCTCCACAAACAAAACTGGTTCGTCTACTGACAAAAACAACAACGTAGGATAGATAAAAGTTACGTGAAGATTAAACTCTTCCGATTTAGAGCGAGACGATAATACAATTAATTCTCACATCTATATATATATATATATAAAACGCTAAGATACGTGGCACAGAAAAGAGGATAATTTCTCTTTTGCCGATGGCAACGATCCGTTGTGTTTACAAAATAAAAAAGGCAGCCTCCTCCATCTTAGGCGTACAACGAAATAAATGACGTATCTCACATTATACTAAAATGCCAAAAATATGCATCTGTCAGAGTTATACTCTGGAGAAAATTAAACATAGTTTCTACAAACATCATTTATGATGTACTATTGTCTCATGTTCTTGCCAACAAGAAGCATCTACTCAACTTTGTTCAAACGCTGAAGTGCTTCGACACTGATTAACAGCATCCATTTGGCAACAAGTGCTTCGGATTCATCGTGGTTTCTCCATTTCGGAGTCCTTTGATTTACTGCTGGAATTGATTTAATACTGTCAAAGACTGTTTTAACCTTTGCTATGGAACTCTCTGCTCAGGTCTTTTTGGAACGATTAGCACCGCACCTAATTGGAAGTAGGGGATTGTTTTTTGTTGCTTCGAATCCCGTAACACAAATTCAAGTTGATCTTAGGCGTAACTTCAAAGTCATTGTCTGTTACTGTATTCGTTCTGGTGTAAAATAACTTTTCTCGAAATAAAAATGAGTTTAAGATGAAGATTTCACACTATTTCTTACAATTTAATGAAACTTGGGTGAAATGATTCGAAAGAGATCAGTTGGAAATGAAGCAGATGGTCTTAGGCGAGCCAGAGAACGTTCAGATCAACGTCAAAATAGTTTAAATCAGCGAAGACAAAATCGTGTCAATTCACAAACTGAGGTAAATATCATGGAAGTGAACGAACATTGTACACTGGCTACTCTTCCGTTATGCACACACCACTTGGCGCCTTTTTTTGTTTCGGCGAGCGTTCTTCGAGCGCCGCTTGGCCAGCTTGGATCTGGAAGCGTAAATGCTCTGCGCGGGATCAGCTAGCTTTCATCTAAAACTTTTATTTTAACCTGGATTCTTGAATGAAGCTGATCAAAAAATCAATATTCAAATTAGTGGAAACAAGGCGATTTCCGGGCAAAGAAATATTCCATTTTTTTAGAAAACACATGCGTAAAATTTTGGAAACACAAATTGTTTATCTGAAACAGGAATCAGCATCCGTCTTCCTCAAAATATACGACTGACTTGACGAATTTCGATCAAAGAATAAGACTATAAACTAACGGGGGGAAAAGTAAGAAGTAAATAAAGTTGCATGATTATGTCGAGGCTTCGGAAACTTTCCCCCGAAGCTCCATTTTCCTTCGAAATACTTTATAGCACACCCAGAGCAATGGAAAATATTTAATGGAAAAGAAAGATCAATTAATAATAAATGAAAAAATACAATTTTCAGTTAGTTATTTGACAGATTTTAATGCAAATGTTCAAGTCAAGATTATTTCTGTAATTACTAAGAAGTGACGAAACGCAACAGTGCCATTTCTTATTATTTTATACACACTGAGAAAAAGTGAAAAAGTACAAAACACAAACATAGCTTGCAAGACACTTAAACAATACAGGATTTGAACGACTTTTTAACTGACCAATTAGAAGGATCGATCGACAAAATTTACATTAAGAAACACACTAAAATAGAACGTTAAATGATTTTACTGGGGGAGGGGGGAATTAGAATATTTCCCATTCTCTAGCTTATAATTATTCAGACAGAATATATTCGTACTCATTTATTTATTCAATTCCTACTATTAGTTCACATTCTCCCTATATTATATATATATATCTTGTTCAAATTTTGCAATCGATTTTAAACTAACTTCCCAATGAGCTGGAGACTTGAAACTTTAAACATAGCCCAGAACGAGAAGTCAATGCAATATTAATTCGTTTTCTTGTCTGTCTGTCATTTCATATTTTGCATGACGCATGCGCAGTACGTTTTTCATTATATCTCGAAAACTATTAACATTGCAGACTTGGTTCTTGGGTATATGGATGGCCCATGGGACCATCGAAGCACCCCCATATTTTAGCCGCATCTTTGCGCATGCGCAGTACGTTTTTCATTATATCTCGAAAACTATTAACATTATAGACTTGACGACCTTGGCGAAAAATTTTGGCGACAAAGGGAATTTTCAAGATTCAATCATTAATAAAATACTTTTTATTCATGCATTCAAGTTCAAATAAATTTTATAACTTGTAGTGGATGACACTTGATGTTAATACAGTTTTTTCAAATATTAATTCATTAATTAAATTTAATTAATTTTAGTTTTATATGGGAGAAAAAATTTCTAAAATAAAATTTTTCTTTGGTGACCTAAGTAGGAATTGACTTTTAATTTTTTTTTATATTACTTGTTTATTTCTAAATATTCCTCGCACTTTACCCGCTCGAGACATTTATGAGCAAGCAGCGAAATTCCACGCCTTAATTAAATCTGGTAACAAAGCAGCAACATAAAACTACTTCTTTCAACAGCCCCGGGAGACATCTTCGACAGATCAAAGGAGCAAATCATCCCTTTTTAATAATGCTTATCGGGCACATTATCTAATCCCATTTCGCCCGCTCGTTAGAAATCCCGGAGGAGGACGGGTTCATTTTTATTCGCGGGCGACACACTGGTAATGGCGGGGGGCGATATCTCGTCATTAACAGCTCCATTCCGACGCGAGTTAAATAAAGTAACATCCATTATAAGACGTCCCGCAGAGCTCGCACAGGGATCAACGGGAATCGATAGAGACACCCGCCCATTTTCTGCATGAATGGGAAGCAAAAACAGTCCAAACACACGAAGCGTCGCTATGATGACGAGGCCCCAATCAACAAGCCCTAAGTTGGAGCCAAACGTGTTCCTTGTACACAGCGTTGCTATAACTGAAGTTCGCCTATTCAGAATTCCCCAGAGTATGTTCTATGCAGCCGAATGACACGAAATTTCATTAGCATGTTCTACGAGTGACGCTCTCTGTGAAAACCGGTAGAAAAAGAAACCAGCGGGAGTGGTCTCCCCTGAACTTTCGCGTAAACTCCTAACACATGTAGGCACAAAAAATAAGCTAAAACCCCTAGCGCAGCGGAGATAAAAAAAAAATAATAATAAGCGAAATGAAGTCAGTTCCCCGCAAACTCGCTCGGATAAAAATTTCGAATCTGTTCTATTCCCAGAACGCAACAAGTTTTGTACAGCACACGCTGAAACGACAAAACGGAAATAAAATAATCTGAGCAGGATCAGAATTCGCCAAAAGGGGGGGGGGACCAAAAGGGAAGAAACGAAGTGCGTTCGAAGCTACAATTTCGTAAACAGCCAAGGTCGAAAGCCAACTATACTAACTGGAGTAAAATAAGCGAAACGCTAGCCAACACAGGGTCGCAATGTGCATTTTGAACCAAATATGCAATTTGAACACCTTTTTTTCAACGGATTGAAACGAAATTTGAGCACAGATCTATTATTAATATTAGCAAACGTCATATCAATATTTATTTATCTAAGCCAAAGGGATTAGGAGATATAATTTTTACAAGTATGCGATTATACATACCGACACACAGTCAACCTTTTGACGGATTTGGCCCAAAATTTGATACGGACCTACACTCATGATGATAAAACTGTGTACCAAATTTTATCTATTTAGCTAATCAAGTTTTTGTGTCAAGTTATTCAAGTTTTTGAGTTATAGTGTTCACATAACCGCGGACACACACAGACTTCGCGTAGACGGATTTTGTCCAAATTATGTTTAAAGACCACGTACCAAATTTCATCCCTGTAGCTCGAATAGTTTTCGAGTTATCGTGTTCACAGACAGACATAATTCGAAAATTGTGTTTTTCGGACTCGGGGAGGTCTAAAACGTGGAGATTCGTCAAAATCTCGAGTTCGAATTTTTTGACGATTACAATACTTTCTCTTTGCATACTTCGTGTACGAGAAAGTAAAAATTCAAATCTTCAGGTGATCGCCAGTGCCCAGGCTTTTCAGAGGTGATTTGTGCAGACGGGTTTTTTTTTTTTTTTTTTTTTTTTTTTTTTTCCCTTCTTCAGTTCAGCTGAAAAAGGTGCCGAAGTTCAGAGCATAAGCCCTTTTTCGTTCAAAATTCAGTTTTCATGCAAGACAGTGCACCACCTCACACTAATCCTTCTGTTTTCACAGAGCGCATCACTAAAATTCTAACGAAATTTTGTTTCATTTGCAGCCAGCCTTCTGAATAGGCGAACCATAATTATAACGAACCTGTGTAAATAGAAAGAGAGAGAACTATTTACTTAATTTCAGCGAGGCTGCAACAAAAATGAGAAAGCAACAACATTTATGCATGCATAAATCCTTTCATCAACGTGGAGACTGAACACGAGAAAATGAAAAATCCGCCAGCGTAAACAAAAGGACCAAAACTGCTTTGGTGAATAAAAGAACGAAAAGCTCTTCTGTTTTCTTTAAAAATATTTAAGAATGCAAAATTGTTTAGTTTAGATTAGCTATCGCAGTATTAACAAGAAGTTTACAAACAATTCAAATGAATTTAATTTCAGCAAAGGGTGCGTCTATTAAACGCTCTTATAATTATCCGCATTCGTGTCGGAAAAAGAGTCCGTTTCAAAATAATTAAGAAAAGTATTTAAAAATTTATTCCCTTCAAGCATAATGCGAGTAAAGATTATTAGTGCTTATCAAGAATATTTTAATTTTTTGAATGCCTACACATCAAAGCTGTTATACAAACCATCCAGAGCCGCATTATCGAATTAGAACGCACTGGGATAGAGTAATTTAACGCTCCATGACTTGAAATTTGAGCGTCTATTATCAAACGAAAGTATTGTGATATTTGTAACAAATAAATTATATATATATATATGTTATGTTAGTAGAATTATTAATTCCAAGAGGATTATTAAAATATTTTAAAAAGTCTAATCTAAATCTATCTAATGAGATAAAAAAAAAGAAGAAATTTTAAAAAATCGTTTGGCGTAAATGTTTTTTCTAAAAATTATAAAAATAGAGCGACAACGCCATATTTGTCTTTAGCAAACGTTGCCTAGCAACAGAGGCGAAAATTTTTTTTAAAGAGGAATTCGATGTTAATGAATGTAAAGTGTGTGATGTGCGTGTTTCTGTAAAATGTATTGTGGAAATCGACCAATAAATATCTTATTTTTGTAAAGAAGGCTCACGATTCTTATTTTGGAATCCATTTAACTAAAAAAATAATTGAGAAGAAAAAAAGAGTTCCCTGCTAATCTGATTAACGCCTTACAGTTTGAAAATCTGCTTTTTTACTTTCTCGTCTACGAAGTATACAAAGAGAAAGTATTGTAATCGTCAAAAAATTCGAACTCGAAATTTTGACGAATCTCCACGTTTTAGACCTCCCTGAGTCCGAAAAACACAATTTTGGAATTACGTCTGTCTGTGAACACGATTACTCGAAAACTATTAGAGCTACGGGGAGGAAATTTGGTATGTGGTCTTTAAACATAATTTGTAGGTTTCTGTCAAAATTTTGACAAAATCCGTCCACGGGAAGTCTGTCTGTCTGTCCGCGGTCATGCGAACATTATAACTCAAACACTTGAATAGCTAGATGAATAAAATTTGGTACACAGTTTTATCGTCATGAATGTAGGTCCGTATAAAATTTTGGGCCAAATCCGTCACCGGGTTGACTATCTGTCGGTCTGTATAATCGCATACTTGTAAAAATTATATCTCATAAGCCCTTTGACTTAGATAAATAAAACTTGGTATCACGTATGCTAACATTAATTATAGATCTGAGCCGAAATTTCGTTCAAATCGGTTAAAAAACAGGTGCTCAAATTGCATATTTAGTTCAAAACGCACATTGCAACTGTGTGTCGGCGAGAGTCAGTATAGTTGGCTTTTGAGCTTGGCGGTCTACGAAGGAAATTGTAGCTATGGACGCGCTTCGGAAATTATGGCAACCCCCTGAACCCGACTGACATTCTCCAGATGGAAGGTATGGTGAAATCTTGCGTGTTATTTGTACTAAGATTTCGTTCTCAAAAACTTTAAATAAAGTTGTGATACCTCAGCGCGCTTAAAAATTGAGAACTTACGCAATTTTTTTAATTGTTATCATTTACCTTTTACACATAATCATAAAAATGGGCGCAGGTCATTTTAAAATTATAATGACTCAGAGTTTAGGAAGCAAACGGGACAAATAGTATACGGGACGTATGGCAACCCTAGTTAGAGGGAAAATGACACCTTTTTGGGAAGTATACGAGAAAGTTTAGGGGAGACCACTCCCGCTGGTTTCAAAATAGAATTTTGCTAGGCAGCTTCCACCACCCCTAGTTGAAAACAAGATTCATTTTAACGGTTACATTATAAATGTTAAAAAAAATCACATTGGCTGTCTAGTTACAAGCCCTAACTATATTTTCACTTTTAAAGCATTTAAAATCATAATTAAATGATATTTTGGCGCAAAATAAAATCAGTATGGTAAATTTGCAGACTACCCTAGGCTACAGTCCAATGAATAAACGGCCCTTTATATGTCCTATAATCTATACACGGTGAGACATCTGTCTTCCATTTTAAGATCGAATGACGGATGATACACAAAAATGTTTCATCCATTTTCATGTATTATTTCAAATCAGACCTAGACAGTGCCGGATTTAGGCATTTCGACGCCCTAGGTCAAAACATATTCTGCGACCCTTCTGAAGAAAAGTTAATATATAATTTTCAATTTAATATACAATAGTTTATCCTCGAAACATATAAGCACTGAATGCAATCTTTGAACCACGTTAAATTTGTTGATTCAAATTTACGCTACTTATGAAATAATACCTGCAAAAATACTTCATCGAATTTCTTGAAACCGTGCGAAATACCTACAAGAACTTCTTCGTCCCCGCGTTTATCCGTGAAGAGGCTTGGAGGGTCACTGAAGTGGACATGCATTATCGAATCCATTTCAATGCAAAGAAGTGCGAGGGCAAAAGACTGTGAGGTCCACAGACGACGAAAAACCGTTATCTTTCAGTATATTTGATGTAACGAAAGTGGATTTCAAAATAATACTGAAAAGTTTGTAGAATATTTGGTTGTTATTTCTATTGCGCATTTTGTTTCAATTCATTGCGAGGGGGGTGTCCCAAGTCCAAAGGTATAAAATAGATTCAGTGAGAGTTGCGCGATGAGTTTAAATAACCACTGAGAGGGGTCCTCCTCTGTCGGATCAAAACATTCCACAACTGATAAGTCTGTAGAAATAATACAGACTCGCCAGTAACGAAACTGCGATGAAATGGACCATGCATCTAAGTTTGTTAAGTTTTGTGTGGAAACAGTGGTTCTCATTTATGGAAAACCTCACTTTTTTTTGTCTCGCTCAGAATTCAAACACCTTGACACTTGTGAACTTTAAAAACTTCCCAACTGTAAAAGTTACGAAAGAAGAGTATGGAAGGGTTGAAAAAATGAAGAGGGGGGGGGGAGATTAACCATGATTCAGAAGGCTGCAAACAAAAAGCGCCATTTTTTTTTTAAAGACGGGCAGGGAAAGAATTTTTTATTTTCAAACCTCATTTTCAATAAAAACAAACACCAAAAAAGAGACATTTAGTTAGAAATCAATTTTACAGTTAATACAGTTTTTGCCTCTCTCCCGCTTTATCTTTTGGTTATGTCGAAGAAGATTTAAAGACCGGGGCGGGGAGCGGAGGAGAGTGCACACTGCTACAAGGAGTCTGTCTCCTCAGATATTTTTTCTTCTTCTCCCCCCGACCTTAATTTGCACCCCCCCCCCTCCCACGCGGTCACTACATTTTTCATGAGAGTGTCTCCACGAAAATTGAATTTTCCCCGAGCTATGATTTTTCCACGGCACGTCCGCTTTTAATTTAACTCCAGAAACGAACTCTCCAAATATTTAAGGACGGACGAATTTCGAAAAAGGAGAGAACACGAAAAGTAAATGGAAAGTGAAAGAGCTCGCCGGAGAGGAAAAAATTAATAAAAAAACCCCGCCGGACTTTTGGTGAAGATATTATCAGCGGCTTCCACACTTAGCAAACGAGATTTAATTTTATTCCGGCTCCCTGGCCATTTATTATTTACATAAATAATGCGAGCGACGGATTTTCTAAGCACCCCATTCCTTTCTTTTAATTCCTCCGTCCTTTCTTCTTCTTTTTCGAAATCTCTTAAAATTACTCTGACGAACTTAAGAGAAATCCTAATAAGAAAAGAATGTTTTTTTTCTTTCATTTTTGCTGTCTGAAAAAATTAAGGAGAAAAAAAAAATCAAATATGCTATTTACATATTATAAAAAGTGGGAGACTTAACTGCATTTGTGAGTAAAAAATTAAAACGCAAGAATGATTCTTTTTATTGACGAACAAACTAAAAGAAAGTGCTTAGTATTCCGAATGAGAGAGTGGAACTAATGTTGAATCGCCAATTTTCAAAAACTGGGCCGGCATCCTCTGTTTATACCCATCCACCCCCAATACCCACTCTGTCTGAAATTTTTGTTTCGATGGTTAAATTAGAATCGATAGTTAAAACATAGGAAATTTTTTGAACGAGAGATGCCTTCAGTCAAACAAAGACCTTAAGAAATTATTTTCTCCTTGGATTGTTAAGATAAGAAATTATATTTGCATGCATCAAGATTTCAATTTTCATTAATAAAAATCACATCAAACCACATAAATTTTTTAGTATGCTCGGACATACAAAATTAAATACAGAAACTGAAGGACGAGTCGCATCTTGGAACTAACGTTCTCCAAGATCAGTCCAGTGTGGAAGAATGGTCGAATTTCCAAATACTTATTGCTGTCTAACTATTGGTTGGAAATAGAATTTGAAGAGAACTAAGTCTTAGAAAGTCGGTGGGAAAATTAACAGCTGATTAAAAGAAAAATCTACGACTGGACAGAGACTGAAATTGATGATGATGATTCTGAAAAGCTCAACATTCCCCCTGTGCTGGTTAAAAAATTGGATAGTTTCAGAAGAAAACGATAGAAAGATACGTGGATATACGTGTTAAATTTCATAGTCCCTTCATGTGCGAATTAAGATGAAGAAAACGATTCTAAATGCAAAAAATAACCCTTCAAAATTAAGCATGTCGAAGAGGAAGGGTGTTCTCTTGATTGCAATACGATAATTGAGTCACTGTAACAAACCCGACACATTTGTGGTTCAAGGAAATTGAAAGAAAAATGCGACAATCAAAACATCTTTGTCACTTTGCACCACTGGCGAATCTAGGATTCGGGTCTGTGAGGGGCTGAGGTCATAAAAACTTTGTATCGTCGTGATGAATGTCAAACCTCAACGCTAAAGTAAACCAAAACTCTTTAACTTTACACACTTGACTCACCTGGCAATAAGAATCATGAAAAACAATACAAAACTTTCGATAATTTAACAAAAATTACAATGAAATAACTAGTCAAAAAAATGTCTTCGACAGCGTGAAAGCTACAAGTACAAGTGGAATGACTACAGAAGTAGGAAAATTTTCGAGCCTGTCAAGCCAGAAAGTAATGTTGAAACGTTTTTATTATTTTTAAAAAAAGAGGGACATTAAGAAAAAAACAGTTGTAGTGATTTTAAATAAAATCAAAAATTCTGGCTTGGCTGTAGGGGGGGGGGGGGGGGGGCGCGACCCCCCCCCCCCTGGATTCGCCACTGCTTTGCACTGTTACTTTTTTCACTCATAATGTGACAAATAATGTGTGCTTGCATTTCCACGAAGCAGATCATCCTTAAAAACCACAAAAATTCCACTCAGAGGATCCGTGGGTATTCCAGAATGGCAATCCAATTGGATTAACAGGTAGCTCATGAATGAAAGTGGGGGCAGAAAATCATTTGTGCAAATTCCGATAACTTACAATAGAGATATAACAACAACAACAAATATCGCTTAAATATAGCACGAGTTTTCCAACCGGCAGTCATAACTCAGTAAGCAGAAAAACGAAGCAGCGACTCGACTTTGGCAGACAAAAAGCTCCTCCGGTAACAAGCGACTCTAAATATAGCAGATTTCACCATGACAGCCGAGCAAATAGCCTTCCGCCACACAACAAGGGCGTCTCGCGACGGCGGGAATAAAGCGATGTTTCTCGTCGAAAGAATGGACTGATCCGGCAAGAGAGATCCCCTTTTGTATTCAATTACTGCAATAGAATTTTAAGTACTACTGTTCGGTCGAACCTTTTCTAAATATTGGAAATCCAAACAGTTCAGCGATGGGAATATATATAAAACCAGCGGCAGTGACCTCCCCGAAACTTTCTCGCACACGACCAGTAATGTGGGGTGGGTAAACACCCAGTTGGTAGGTAAATATTTTTGGAGTGTTTACCCAAGGCCTGGTTATTTTGAAAAAAAAATTATGAATGGTGATTTACAATGAAACATATCAAATTTATGAACTCCCAAAAACTTAATATTTTGCCAAAAAAATTGCGTATGTTCGCAATTTTTACGCGTGCTGAGGTACCACAACTTTATTTAACGTTTTTGAGTACGAAATCTTACTATAGTTATCGCACAACATTTCACTACACCTCTGGTTAATCGCAGGAGTCCATCTGGAGAACGTCAAAATGAAGTTTCGTTTTGGGGATTGCCATAATTTCCGAAGCGCCTGTTTGCGGCTCGCTACAATTTCCGCCAAGGTCAACTCCAACCATACTCACTTGAGTAAAATAATCGAAACTCTCGCCAACACACAGTCGTAATGTGCATTTTGAACTAAATATGCAATTTGAACACCTGTTTTTTAACCGATTGAGATGAAAATTGGGCACAGATCTATAATTAATGTTAGCATCCGCGATATCAAGTTTTATTTACCTAAGCCAAAGGGCTTATGAGATACAAGTATGCGATTATACAGACCGACAGACAGTCAACCCATTGACGGATTTGGTCCAAAATTGGATACGGACCTACATTCATGACGATAAAACTGTGTACCAAATTTTATCGATCTAGCTATTCAAGTATTTGAGTTATGGTGTTCACATGACTTCGGACATACAGACAGACAGACTTACCTTTGGCGGATTTTGTCCAAAATTTGTTGAAAACCTACAAATTATGTTTAAAGACCACATACCAAATTTCATCCCCGTAGCTCTCATAGTTTTCGAGTTATCGTGTTCACAGACATACAGACATAAATCCAAAATTGTGTTTTTCGGTCTCATGGAGGTCTAAAACGTGGAGATTCGTCTCGAGTTCGAATTTTTTGACGATTACAATACTTCCTCTTTGTACACTTCGTATACGAGAAAGTAAAAAGAAGTGAATGGGAGACACTCCAAAGAACTATAATAACACGCGGAGAGGAGGCACAAAATAAAGGTTCATCTCTTCTTCAAGGAGGGAAATGCGTGCCAAGAGCTCAGAGAACAACGCGTCCTTGGTACCGGGGCGTGACGGAGGAGCGGAACGACACAGAAGCAGCTGGACCAGCGTCGCTTTTCGACAAAACAAGTGTTCACAAACAGAAATGGTATCGTTTGATAGTTTCATTTCAAAACAAGAAGTCGCAGGGCTGATTCATCCAATGGGCTAATTGGCCTGTGGCCCAGGGGCGCCCTTGATCCAAAGGCCATACTCATTATATTTTAATTTTGATACAGAGAATCTTAATCATAATTTTAAATATGTTAAAATTAAAAAAACAATTCGGGTTTGTCACAAGACAACCATCGATATTGTAATATTACATAAACACGTATATTTTATACTATAAATTACATTTTCGTACGAAATAAACAATTTTAAAAAATGTTAACTAATGCATGTTTATTATATTAATATATATTTTATTACCTTAAATATTAAGTGTATTATATTATTTTGTATTTAATAAATATAAAGAAGATAATTGAAAAAATACTTTTCATATATTGCATCCGTTAAAACGATCGAGGGTGGCTCGCAAAATCCCGTTGCACCGATTTGCAAAATTGTAAGGCGTTAATCACGAGCAGGTGACTTTACTATTCGTTAGGAATTTTTATTGGGCGCTGAAATTCCCAGCGACGGTTCTGATGGGGCGCAGAATTATTCTAGCCCAGGGCGCTCAAATTTGTTAAGACGGCCTGGACTAGTATTTGCGGATGAACTGAACAGAGGCGATATTGAAAAAACAGAATATTTTTTAAATTGTTAAAAAAATTCAAGTTCAGTTTTGTTTGAAACTACAGTTTATTTCATAACCTTCCCCAATAACAACGAAATTTAAATTGTCCTCCTCCCGAGACTGGGACGCCGGGAGTGCTCAGATTTATACTGCTGTCGGAATCGGTCGAGGCAAACACAAGCGGGAATGCCCCTCCCACTTCTTTGTAGAAAACCGAAAATGCATTTTTCACACCCTCATTCAGACCGACTGGGTCCAAAATTTGATACAACTTCGTTCACAGAACGCCGCCCCGTACACCCGTGCCTGTTCTTCGTTCACAGAACCCCGCCCCGCACACCCGTGCCTGTTCTTCGTTCACAAGACCACACACCGAATTTCAATCATCTAGGCCTTAAATTTCTCGGTTATCGCGTTCACACGCAAAGGAATATACAGACCGACAGTCGGTAAACCCGTTTTCAGATTGGGTCCGAAAATTTAACCCCTGAAGTCTCGCGTCCGTCATATTGACGTTCATCGAAATATCGCATTAGCATCTCGAGTATTCCATGCCTTCTTAGCTGAATGGAAAAGGACAGCCCCTTTATCATCATGTTATTAGATAGCAAAAAGATGGGATTCTTAAGGGTTTAACACAGACTTACAATTCTAGTGATTAAATTATGTACCAAACTTCATCTATCTAGCTATA
Organism: Araneus ventricosus; assembly: GCA_013235015.1. NCBI lineage: Eukaryota > Metazoa > Arthropoda > Arachnida > Araneae > Araneidae > Araneus > Araneus ventricosus. The sequence continues at coordinate 3,436 of BGPR01020546.1, read as the reverse complement.
TTCGTTTTTGAGTTATCGCGCTCACATGCAGACGGACAGATAGGCTACCCGTGGGCGGATTTCGTCTATGATTTGACAGAAATCTATGCATCTGATGTAAAGAGCACACACCAAATTTTATCCGTCTAGCTCAAACAGTCTTTGCGTTATTGGACGGACAGACGCACACAATTCCAAAAACGGTTCACTTCGGATTCAGGGAGGTCTAAAATGCGAAAATCCGCCAACATTTCGAGATCGAATTTTCTGATCAAGACAATATCTTCTCATAGTAAACTTCGTATAAAAGAAATACGGCAAGGTGAACCCTAAGTGTTTGCTGGCGATGTGTCGTTGGCGAACTATAGCAGTTTATGCAAATTCCGCATTGCTGATTGGGGTTGTCGGTTCGCTCGCTTGTATTAAGCTCTCTTCCTCTGCGAAAAAATGGTTCAATTGTAAGTATGCTTATGAGTTGTAAGTATGCTCAAGTCCGTTGGAACTACGAGTCTACGGCTGTGAGCATGCCTAAGTGGCGCATCGTATTACCATCATCGTGTTTTTAATAAATATGTTTTACAAATGGACTCAACTCCTTTTCCACGCCTTCAGTTTCCTACATGCGCACTTCCGACCCTAAAACTATCAAATTCTGCGGCACAGACAAGATTTAGTGGCAGAAAACTTCCATTCCCACAGATGGTTTATGAAGTGGCACAACAGCAAGAGTGGCTTTTTACGACATCGGGCGCACTCCAACACCTTGGGGGTGAAACAAAATGCCACCATAAAAGAGGACAAGGCGAGGTGTCAATAGGAGGACGTGGGAGGGGGGGTGAAGGGTCTCTTTTGATGGGGAGGATCGATAGCCGGCCATTAGGCGTCAGCTTTATGGTGATTAACCGCCTTCCAATTTACGAGAGAGCGGCCCTGCAGGGGGTATCAATTTCCTACTGATTGGGAGTTCATTGATAGGTCTCGCCCATTAACTGCCCGGCTCCAAACACTGGGGGACGGACGCACATCATTTTCGATAAATTAATAGCGGCACTTACGGTCAACGCGAGAGAAAACGAAAACGTATTATTTTGGTGGTGCTATTTTAAAATGAGTTTGACACGGGATAGTCACACCTTTTAGAAACGGGAAGTTCGCTGCTCTGCAAATGGAAACAAAAAATTCATTGATCAGAGCGTTTTTCGACAAGTCGGTGCTTACTTACACACGACAATACTTACAGAACACATATGAATTAATGATAATACAATAGCCAATAATATGATAAAGGGGAAAATGATGAGAATATAGATCCAATACCATTTGCAAATTGCTACACCGCACAAAACGTCTAAAATATGATTCTTTTCATCTCGGTAAAAGCTTTCCAAGATTCGATCCTTTATTGAACATAACTGGTGCCTGCCTCAAAGCTTGTAGCCGGCATAAGCAATTAAAGAGAAATGCAGTTTTCCAATTCTTACACCAAAACACTAACTCTTTCCTGCTCATAAACGAACAACACCCGTTTACTAGCAAATGAAAGATTCGCCTATACTGTATGTGCGTCACTAATTTAGTCTATGCTAGAGCATACTTGCGGATTAACTATGAATTCTCCTGCTTATCAGTGGACACGCGCCTGAAATTGACAATTACTCTGTACACTTACGACGAGGCATCCGCCGATATTTTATACCATCACTTATTTTCAATGATAAACACCGAAAGCTACTTTTAAAACTCGGCTATTAGTTCGACGTTACCGATTTTACCGTTTGCCTGCCATTTCTTTACAATTTTTACGAAAGAATAATCAATAAATGTCTTGATAAGGATTTGGAGTCGTTCACAAATCAAGAAATAGTAGTAAATATTCGATTAATATTAATCTGGTCATCCTGGGTCAGTTTTTTTCTCCCATTCCCAGCGCGGCCCTTCACGTGAATTGTCAAAACGCTGGTTAGAGACGTTTTTGGTCGCAAAACCCTGCGACAGGGATACGACGCGGCTTGGGAAAAGAAATCAATCTTTCATCAATCCATACCGACACCATGGGGTTTATATCGTTACTATTACATCAGAATGCCGTAAATCGCAAACCACACATAGCAAAACATACGAGAATTCTGATGTAACAGCTAGAACCACTCTCAAATTACCAAACGACCTGCGGTATTTTGAGACAACTAACAACAAATACATGCCACGTAAAATTTGAGAGATGATATTGCTAACCAATACAAGTGTTTTGCACCGATGGCATACGACGTTTTGATGCAAAGCTGGGCATTCACGAGTAGTCCATTTGTACCTACAACTGGTTTGTATTCCAGTCATTCCAGTCGACAGGTTTAGGCAGGTCATTCACGGAGGCTCCAAAGTTTGTTTCGAGAAGGTTCGAAGTCCCAGACTGACTCCCACGCACTTTCCCCCTCCTCACACACACAGGTGATTGATTTATCACCGCCTCGAGGAATCAAAGTTCACTTTTTAAGGCCTTCCATTCCATTCGGATAACCAATCTCGTTGGAATTCCAACGGCGCTGTCTTTCTGCGCCAATTTTCATCGGAATTTCACATCGACGAATGGGTTAGCCCTCCCGTGCGCATGTCCCGCTTAACAATTTCGCGTCCATTGGTTTCGCAGTGAAACCACACATTGAGCATTTTTTACTGCGTATGGGCAAAACATAGCGTAATGTTTCTTTCATGACTTAAGAACTAGATATATAGGCCAACTTATATAAAAATTCCAGTTCAATACCGTCAGTATTCACAAAGATATTAGCATTCCAAGAGCTGAATTGCTTTCGATCTCTATAAGAGAAACAAAATGATGAGGGTTCTTGCACAAACTGGCATTTTTTTAAAATTGAATCTTCGAAAGTAATATTGAATTTTATGAACGTTGAATATCCGGAATACTCACGTGCACTTATAAATTAAATATATGTTTTAAATTGCATTTCTATGATAACTTATTCGGAGGAAAAATAGCCCGTTACCGTTCATTGGTTTCTCTGCAAAACCACAAATTTCTTGAAAATAAAAAATGCTAGATTTGTTTCCTTTACATATTTATTATCAGCTACATGTCAAATATTCATTTTTGAAATAAATTTAGTAATTTTCAAAAATAAACATTTAGTGAACTTTAAAGGGTTCACTGTTCCAGTTGTGTTTACAAAATATGAGGGGAACAAAATTTTCATATGTTTCGAAAATTTTCATATATATCGAAAAGTTTAAATACTTCCTCCAAGTCATTTTAGTAACATAATAACAAATGGAGAATAAAGTATTTGAGATCAAAAGATTAGAAACGACACGAAAATAAACATTCTGAAATCAGGAAGCAACCAAGTTAGCCAAGAAAATTCGCACCACTCGACAGATAAGCGAATTAAATTGAACGGCACGTCGCAAAAACAGGAACTCGAAGGTGACAAACAAACGG
>BGPR01020545.1:0-27533 GCA_013235015.1 Araneus ventricosus | reverse complement strand
AGTGGGGAAGAATTCTGATATTTCCGCGGTTCAGTTTTGGGGAAATTCCTATTTATTTCCTGTAAAGTAAGATTATATTCGACATCGAGTTTTAGATTAATGGCCGGAAAAGAAATTTTAGCCCCCGCGGGGGGGAGTTTTCTTTAACTTGGTCTTCTAAGTCCATAAGATTTTGGAACATATTAGCCGTTTTAATGGGCGATTTAGGTTTTTCTGAGCGAATTTGTGCGGAATGATTAGGAGATACAGGTTTAAAATCAGAATCCACATACTGATCCATTTCATCCATCTGAACATCCTTTGATGTTTCATGATGTTTAGTGCAGCTCAAAACAGGACATGGTCCTATAGAAATCAGTGCATCTTCACTTTCATCTATCTTCTTTTCATATGACTGAAGCTCATTATTTCTGCTAGCCACCAGCGCTTCATTGCCACCATTTATCAGAATCTCTCTGATGGCTTTACAGCATTTCTGGGCAAAGTCCTGATTTTTATTGATTGTTGCCTCTCTACGCTAGATTTCCTGGCAAATCTGATCTTTCGATCTGGGTAGTCGGATGTAATTCTTGACCCATGATTCAGTGTAACTTCTAGACGAATCCACCTTCCTTAAGACATGGATTAAGGCTAGGTGAGATAAATTGGTTAGGAAAAGCTGTCGATGACGAGCTTAACATACTCCTTGAGCGACCGTCCTCTGACATGGCTGAGGAGGGAATGATAATGTTTCTGCAGCACTGTTTGCTCTGAACTGACAAGCCTCAACCCGTTAGCACACGTACGAGGTCTTTTTGACCCCACCCTTTTTCATTTGTTAAGAAATTCTGGGATTTTCGAAACTTGCACCTGTTACTTCCTGTACATTCATGGGGGAGCTACTAAAGTTGAATTAGATAGTTCGTTGTATACCAGTGCCTGAGCACTTCTTCTCAGTATGGGCTTTTTTAAATTAAACATAAAAGAGAATTAGTAGATTGCGGAGTGCGATTTCGAGGTTATCCTTACTAGTGACTGATAAAGGGCGAGTCAATCATATAAGCGTTATTGGATCTGGTCAAAAGCTAGGGGGGGGGGAGCTGGAAGAGGATAAGAGGGGCAGAAACCGATGAAACGGATTATCTCACTTTTTACTGGGATGGTCAAATTGTCCCGTGCGTGTGCTAGCGTTTCAGATTCGTTTAACGTTATGGTTATCTATGACAGCGTACTAACGTGAGCAGCAGAAAAGAGAAGAATACATAGAAGGTATGGAAAAAAGAGGGAAGTTCAATTTTCCTTTTTCTTATTGAAATTCGCATTTGTGTCATAAATACAAGTTTATTTTTAAGAAAAAATATTCTTTTGTTGTGTTCATATTTTATTTTTGTACATATAGCCAATAAAATAAAAAGTAAGTTTCCAACAATTTGGGGTCAAAATGACCTCGTGCGTGTACGATACAAAAATGGGTGGGTGTGCTCAAGTATTAAGTACTTAGGGGCCCCGATGCATCGGGACTTTTATTTGTATTTTATTTATTTATTTATTGCACTTTTTTAAGGTAATTTAATTTAGTGCTTTCATTTAATTTACTTGCACTTATTTTAATTTCAAATCAAATGCTTCTTATATTTCTTAGCGTTATTCTTGGAAATATTTTATGCTTCCAAATTCGCTTCAAAAGCGTAACATCCCGTTCTGTAGTGACTGTACATATTTTCCAGCCGGATACAGGGCAACGCTATTCAACCAGCGGGAGTGGTCTCCCTTAACTTTCTCGTATATTGCTAACACATGTAGAGAAAAAAATAAGCTAAAAGGCAGTAAAACGAACAAGAACCCCTAACGCAGTGGAGAAAAAAATAAGCGAAACATCAAACCACGATTTCCGAAGTCGTCCAATGTGGAAGTGTGAAATTCGGAGCCGGCATGCTAACCAATAGGGCTCAGTGTAACATAAAGGAAACGAAATTTGCAATTTGAACGCCTTTTTTAAACCGATTGACACAAAAATTGGACACAAATCTACTATTAAGGTAAAAAGACCACATACCAAATTTCATTTATCAAAGTAATTTTTAAAGAAGTTATTGCATTCAAAAGTATGCGATTATACAGACAGACAGGCAATCAACCCTTTGACGGATTTGGACCAAAATTTGATACATTCGTACAATCCTGATGATAAAAATGTGTACCAAATTTTATCCACCTAGCTGTTTAAGTTTGTGAGTTATCGCGTTCATATTAACACAGACAGACTTCCCTTGCACGGATTTTGTTCAGAATTTGAAAGAAACCTACAAATTATGTGTAAAGATAGCGTACCGAATTTGATCCCCGTAGCTCTAATAGTTTTCGAGTTATGTTCACAGACACATAGAAGGACATAATTCCAAAATTGTGCTTTTCGGACTCAGGGAGGTCTAAAACGTGGAGATTCGTCAAAATCTCGAGTTCGAATTTTCTGACGATTACAATTCTTTCGCTTTGTATACTTCCTATACGAGAAAGTAAAAAGGAAAGGGCCCAGAATGAAAGACGCATTGAAATCACACCAAACACTCACATGAGGAGAATGCAGTGGCTTGGTCAGATACTCACAAAAGTTTTCCATATTGACGTCACCATGCAGTGAAAATTGGACTTATCCGTCCACATGACGTTCAGCAGCCATTGTGGGCCACGTCCCATTTGTGCCAGCGCCCATGTAGTAAATTTTTGTCTTTCATTAAAATCTGCCGGTAATAACTTGTGAAGTGCAAAATTCCGTGCAGAATATGTCGAATCGACGATTCTGGAATCCCCGTTATTCTCCCAGCTTCACGAGCACTTCTACTCCCCGTTGATGTCTCGGCTGCCAATTCTTCCATGACACTTTCTACAACATGGACGCGGTCCGCGCTCAAGGATGGTCTGTGGACACTTTGTGGACGATCCTCCTAACTCCCCGTTTCCTGAAGCCGTCGTATTAAATTCAGTATCCCATTCAATGAAATAGGGCTTTTTTGCGCATTCAGTCCTTCCTCCGTGCGAAACTTTCGCAATGCAATAGCTGTGGATTCACCATTCTTGTAGAGTTTAACCACCAACGCTCGATCTGGTAACGATAGCATGATGCCGGAATCGATTGACGAATCCATTTCCAACTCTTCACAGGTCTTGTCACATCTTTCGCTGGTTCCTTTTGTTCCAAGTAAGAGCGACACAATAGCATGACAACGAATATTTTACCTAAATTTTATTTTTCTCCGCTCAGTGCCCTCTTTTGATGAAAACAATTCTAAGTTATTCACATCTTCATTTCGAGAATCTCCATCCTCTTCCGATTCTGTATCATGTTCGCGGAAACTTTCATGATCTGAAAAAATCTCTTCTGAAACATCCTCAGGTCCATTGTCTTCATTGCCAATGTCTGGATCTTCATCAGTCGTAAAAACTCCATTAATTTTTCTTATGGAGCCGGCATTGTGAGAAACAGTTAAATACTTCAATTCGGAAAGGAAAATAACGAACTGACCGTATCAGCTACATTTAATAACTAGTCTGGAGAACAAACGGAAAGACGCGAGAGGTCATTTAATAACCCCAACAACTGACCATACCGAAACTGCGCCCCCTTCCTTTTTTTCTTTTAAAAAGTGATCCTCATTAACTTTTCGGGAACTTTATGCCGCGGGAGTGCAAAGATTAAAAGTGGAAATAAACCTTAAAAATAACATATGAAACATTTTTGAGTTGATATGACTTACACATTACAGATTTTTTTTAAACAAAATTTCGTTGAATTTTCACAGAAAATTTGGTGCATTTTAACCTTAATCCCTTAAATGTAGCTTAAATAAGAAATTCAAAGTTTGTAAGAAACTTTAGATATATTAGAAATTTATAAATAAAAGGTGCATTCCATTTATCTCGTATTTGAAAAATAATATAAAATGTGCACAAATCTTTTAATCCATTGAAAAAACACACACACATATGAATAATAATGGAAAAAATATGGTATATTACTTTTTTTCCCGTAGTCAGTATATGAAAACTCTAAACATTGAAGTAAATGTTTTGCTAATACAGATAAAATCATACAAAAAACCTTAGTGACTAATATATTTAATAATGTTCATAATATAATTTCATATATATCTTTAAATTTATTAATCAAAATTTAAAACTAATAAATTTAATGTTTTATCTAGCATCTTATGACAAAGTTAAAATTCATTACATGTAATTAGGGGATACGCTATTGCAGGAAAGAAATGCAAATTCAAACATGAATTAAAATTATTATGTTATTAATTTATTTATGACGTGAAAAAAATGTACTTCCTTATTATTTTAGTATAGAATTATCAAAGTGAATAGAATTATCAAAAAATATCAAGAAATAGAATTATAAAAGTGCAATTTTATAAATTTAGATTCATTCATTTTATCCAGTGTAAAACGGAAGTTAACAAAATTGCAATCAGAAATTTCGTATTTTATAATTAAGTCAGATTAGAAAATTAAAAATGCTAAACTTGATAATAGTATAATAATTTAAATTTTTTCGGATTTAATGTATTTTGCAAAACAAGCGGAGGGGGTGGGGGAGGGATATCTGACAGAAAAGATGTAAGTCTGCTTACAAGAACGAAACTGGTGAGATCAAACTTCTAAATGCCGAGAACTTCATGGGCTAAGACATTATTCCAGATTTTATAGAGTCGAAAGCTTGAACTAGGCATCTTAATTATAACTAAAACATTAAAATTTAAGTAATCAGTCTAAAATTTAAATTTATAATTAAATTCTCTGAAATAAATGAAAATATATACATTATCGATGTCATATCCAAAAGAACTTCAGGCTTGGGCATGACGATATCATTTCTTAGAATTAATTATTATCATGTTCAGGATAATAATCTTCAAAACTATCTTTTCGCAATATATAAAAGAAAATTACTGTAAAACCTGTTTAAAACGGACACTATAAGAAAGGGAATCCTGTCTTAAGCTGAAAAAATATTTGGCCCTGTTAAAAAATATAGGAAGTTCCATAGTTCATCCCCTCCTTAGAGCGGATCCTGTCTAACGCGGAAACGGACTGAATTTCTCAGCGCAATGCACAATATCTCATTGTTAGAAAACCTGTTCTAACGGGAAAAAAATTCGCGCCATTTATAAAAGTTCTTTTTCTTTCCTTCGGTAAAAAGAAAAGCTTTCAGTGGAGCAAACCGTTTTTGTTTTCTTTCATATAATGATATGTATATCACCAATGGCGGACTGGGTCTGAAAAGAGTGGTTGCCATGAGACAGGGGCCCCTATCATATCTACGTCACCATCTCAAATATATTTTTTGATATTATTTATTACAAATATAATAAATTAAAATCAATAAGTTCATATAATCTATTCCTAATCTAAAACTCTATTATATATATTACTAAATACAGTATGCACCTATTATTGAAAGTAATAAATAGCAAATATAAATGTAATTTTATGATTAAATATTAAATAATTTTGGTGGTTGTATAGCATACTGTAATTTTGGAACTATACTGTTATATTGAGAATATTTTAACCAAACTGAAAATAAAGTGCAAACTATTTACCAATTTAAAATTTTTTTAAAGAATAATTCTAACTGTCAAAGATTAACAATTCAAATGTACAGAAGTGCATTGCATTTGGTCCGCTTCATTAATGGCAACTCAGGAAACATCTGAGTTCACGAGATGACTGTGCAAATCTGTTAATAAGTACTCTATATCCAAATCATCTAGAAATTCCTTTTCGTAGCAACATACAGGAATTCCAAGTTCTCCTCAGATAATGAATTTCTTAATATAGTCTTTAAGATCTTTAGTCGACACATATCCTTGGGGTCCGAATTGTCTTATGTTAAGGGGGTCCACTTGCCATCGGGCAAGCTGGCAACTTGGCCAGTCCGCCACTGTATATCACACATTTTAAATGCGCTGACTCATCGTTATAGTTTAGCTTTTAGTCATTTAGTTTTAAGTTCTGATCCGGATATGATGATATTTTTTAATCATGGCAATGCATAAAAAGAATGTTTTGGATATTGATACTAAAATGGAAATAATTAAAGTGAAAGAGAAAGATAATTTGAGCGCGAAACAAAATATTGAAAAATTTAAAATAGGAAAATCTCAGTTTTACGAAATACTTAAGAAGAAAAACGAAATAACTGAACTATGGTTAAATGGAAATGGCTCAACCAAGAGAAAAATGCGGTAAACAGCCAACAAAGAAATTAATGAAATTGTATTGGGAGTGCTTTGTAGATGCAAGATCTCGAAATCTGCGCATATCTGAACCTATATTACAATCTAAAGATATTGCAGAAAAATTAGGAAAAACTGATTTTCATGCATCAAATGGATGGCTTGAATGTTTCAGAAAAAGACATGGCATATCTTTCAAAGCAGTCTGTAGTGAAGCTGGGGACGTTTCGGATGAGACTGTAAATACGTGGCTTAAAAAAATTGAAAAACTCATTGAAGGCTATGAACCTCAAAATATTGCGAATACTGATGAAAGTATGATTTTTTTTCGTGGCTTACCAACAAAATCTTTATGCATTAAGAAAGTAAAGTGTACCGGTGGTAAACGATCAAAAGAACGTCTCGCAGTGCTCTTTTGTGTCTTAATGACTGGCGAAATCGAAAACTTTTTGGTAATTGGCAAGGCTGCAAAAGCCTCGGTGCTTTAAAAAACTGGACGCAAAAAACCTTCCTGTAATATGGAAATCGGAAAAGGGCATGGATGACTGCTGCAATAATGGAAGAATGGTTAAAAACTTTTAATACAAAAATGAAAAAAGAAATAGGCATATTTTGTTGTTGAGATAATGTTACTTGCCACACTCACACAGAACTTTCAAACATAAAATTGGCTTGGTTTCCCCCAAATACAACCAGCGTTAATCCACCTATGGATCGAGGAATTATTCGTTGTGTCGAAGTAAATTATCGAAAATTTCTAATGCAATCTTTACTAGCTAATATGAAAACAGCATCAAATGCAAGTGATGTAACAAAATCTGTAACAGTTCTTGTAACGTTCAGTAATTTTAAAATTTAACTAAATCTTAATTTTAAAATGTGACACTTATTAAAATGTAATTATTGCAATATTATATTTTTATTGTATTTTGTTAATATTAGATAATATTTTTTATTACTATTGATTTAATTTAAATAATGAATATATACATTTCAAAACCTCATATATTAATGAAACCCTGTATGAAACGGAATCCTGTCTAAAACGGAAAATTTTTCTGATCTCTTTAGATTCCGTTTAGTAGAGGTTTTACTGTTTACTAGGGTTCTGCTTCCTGCTCGCTGAAGCTCGCAAACACCCAGGAGGATTGCATTGCAATCATCTGGGGTTTGCTATGCAAACCCTGCTCGCTTAGCTCGCTACAATGAAGACACTGCATGCCCTAGTACAGTTGTTCCAAAATCTTTATATACATATTACACCTGCTGCTCGGTCCGCTCGTCAGCCTCCAAGGATCACGTTGTGATTCTTTCGGGATCACTGTGTGATATATATATATATATATATATATATATATAAAAGTTAGAAAGAAATTTGAATGTTAATATATATAATTCAAAGATGATTAAAAATCAAAATTATTTTCATCCATCATTTAAAACTTCTTGGTATACACTTTTGACTATTTCTTCAACAATTTATTTGAACATAACTTCATCCTAACAAAATTTTCAGTTTAAAACTGATAAGATAGCGTTTTTCCAAATCTTAAAAAAATGTTTAAAAACATTGCTTTTTCAACCAAAATTTCAAATATGCGCTATATACAATGAAATGTAGTTCAGAAAAGCTTCCCATAAGCAGAATAAAGTAAATTCACTTACAGTAAAAATATATCTGTGATAAAATAGTCAGTAGAAACACGGTGCCAATAAATCTAATCTATATATTTACACGTTGCAAACAATATGCAACCTTAATCATTCTCCGAGAACAGCGTGAAAAGAACCCCTCTGAAGTAAAATTGCTTCTGTGGTTCTATTTTTAATTTTATTTACACATTGAAAAAAGAATGCAACATGATCATTCACCTTAAGCAGCATGGAGTAAATTCACTTACAGTGAAAATATATCTGGGATAAAATAGTCAGTACAAACACAGAGGCAATCTAATCTTTCAATATATACACGTTGCAAACAGTATGCAACTTTAATCATTCTCCGAGAGCAGTGTGCAAGAAAAGTTTTCTGAAGTCTAATTAGTTCTCTGGTACTTATTTGTAATTTTCATATTTACACATAGTAAATAGTGTACACCATTAGTATCATAAAAGGGTACTATCTCGAATATTCACAAAACTTCCCTATATACACAAATGTAAATTTCAGAGTTTGGCGACACGGCAGTGACAGAATCAAAGGATCTTACTTTAGAAAGACCAACATGCAACGGACCATGGCTAAAAACTGGTTTGGTTAGATCTAAACAAATTTTATCAAAAGTTTGTCCCTGGTCTTTATTTATGGTCATTTAAAAGGCTTATCTAACAGGAAATTGTTTACGCATGAATTGAAAGGGCATATTACTATCATATGGAATGAGAGGTATGTGGTAGGATTCATTGTTATTATCAGCACTAATTTTTTTTGGCCACTATGACATTTTTTGCAATTGAATTACTATTAGTCTCGTATCATTCATTGCACAGACCTTTAGAAGGTGCTAAATTTCTTAGTAACATAATGAGAACTCCTGGTTTTAATTTTAATTTGTGAGGTAGAATTCCAGTTGGAGTTAAACTATTTAAAAATTCTTCGGTGTATGCGAGTTGGTCTTGCGGGTCATTACTTACTGTATTATCCATACTCTCATAAATCACTTCATTTCCTGGCATACACTCCAGGACACGATTATTAATTTGTATTGATAAATCGTTTGTTACTGTGAGAATAGCTCGACCTTTGAACTCTTCTGGTGTCACTGTTTTAAAATCTATGTCACTAAAGAGTTGTTGAGCGGGATCTTGAATTTCTGGATAGCAAAATTGGAGCAACTGAATTTTCTCTCCACTTTCACCTTCACCATCATGTAAAAGCCAACTCAGAAATTTTTTTTCAGAATCAAAAGCGCGCATGTTTTCAGTTAATTTCATAACGAAAAAATCAGAAAATATACAATTGTTCATATCCAGGTTTAAATCTTTCATTAGAATACAGTGGAGCAATCCTGTGGTAAATCTGACCATGGATTCGGAAGCAATATGGGCCAATGCCAGGAGGTGCTTTTACTTCAGCCCCCATAGATGCAAACGCAAGGGAGTACAAGTGCAGCTTTGTACTCCCTTATATGCTGTTGATAGCTTCTGGCCTCTAGTGTATTGTTAGTGAGCAGTTCCTTTAAAATATCGGGAGTTTCTGCAAGATTCTGTAAACGAACTTTATCGTGTCAATTCACAAAACTTCCCTATATACACAATTGTAAATTTCAGAGTTTGGCGACACGACAGCATTTGGTATACTTGTTGCTGGAATTTAATTCATTTTGCCAAATAAGTGCTTGACAAAAATTGCATATTACCGTATCATACCGCAATCGTGCTTAGAAACGTTCATTTTGAATTGGAAATTCACCCTATTCGCCATTTGTTGCTCACTGCGTGCTCTGGCTCGCCTAAGTCTGGCAGTGGTATTTCTGGCCAATCTTCGCTGAAATCTTTCATCCAGAAATTCCCTTGCACGCTGCTTTCTTCTACGCAATTGTATTCAACAGTTCTGAAAAAACTCATTTTAAATCAATAAATTTTCAAAAAAGTAACGAAATTTCTCGTGTAAGCGATTAGCTCAACCGGTTAGCGGAATGCTGAGCGTCAGGGTTAAGATTGGTAAACAAATTGATCGTTGCCAATGTTGAGAAAGAAATAAAGCTCCTTTTTGCGCCACGCATAAGCGTTTTATAAAATATAGATGGAAAAGGCATAATTAATTTATTTGAAAATCTTTTTTTCAGGAAGAAATCTGCTGTACATGTAGCAGAACATTTGAGACATACTTCATAATTTAAATTTAAATCTTCTTAATGCTTATTTAATTCTTTTAGAAAATCCGTGCTATTTTAACGAAAATTAATTAATTATTTTTTTTCAATGTCAATTTAAGATCTGTTTGCAAGGTCTGCAAGATCTGTTTAATTTTTACCAGCAATTGCGAAACATTATGCGGTCTTTTCTCTCTTTCTCAGTTTTTTTTTTTTTCGTTGGCAGAACAATTGCATCTAGGTTTTGTGAAATAAAAATTTAAAATAAACACTATGGCATTTTAATCATACAAATTATGCAAATATTCAGTACTAAAAACAATGCAAAGATAGCAAACTTACATCTTTTTAAATTTTCTGGAGAGCTCTTACACTACACAAAAAAATGGAGGTATATTTTCCAATCTTCACTCTTTGCTGATTGAAAATAGGAATGACACTTCTGCTAACCGTTTATGACCAATTTCCAAAGAAGCTGACAATCATTCAGTATGAATCAAGCATACCCTGAGAAACCATAGGAACCATCGGTTAAGAAGAAAGAAACAGGAACCCTGCGTAGATAATTATCCCTAACCATCTTCCCTTGTTTCTCACCCGTCGAGAAAATAATTTTTGTCCTGGTAGGGTGGGAGCTCTAAACAAGTTTTTAATTTCGCGATGAGGGTTTCGGTCAGAAAATCTCTGAAGTATAATATTACTTGCTATTTTGTCTCAGCTTGAGGTTTCCGGGTTGTAAAAATGACTCCATCCTTAGAATCTCCCCATTTTTTTGTTGAAACTATTTCAATTTTTAAGAATCTTTCGAATAAAAGCTTCAAAAATCTTACTTTTATATTAAATACAACCAAATAATTCCTTAGTTTTGCTCCCCCTTGCAATTTCGTCCAGTGTGCTTGCCCCACCTGCTCCACCCTAGTTACGCCATATTTCACAGGGGTTTCTCACTTCTCTTGTTTTCCAGCACCTATGAATTCATCGTAAGTACTTGTTAAAACGTAGTTTGTAAAATCTATCCATCATACTATCCATTAACCCCTTCGGGACGGACGCACGCTGAAGGAAGTGTGCCCACAGGACGGGAGCTGGCAAGCGCAGTCAGTGCCGACCGGCCGAAGTATTTTCTACCACTAAGCCTAACACACATTAAATTTCGTAAAAGGTGCGCGTTATATAATAATGCATAAAAAGTGCGCTTTACATAGAATGAAGCCATTTTTAAATATATGATAAAAAGATATCATATTACATTCATTATAAAAAAGTTTAATTAAAATACTTCATTTTTAATAATAAAAAAATAATAATATAGTGTATTTCACTATAATTGAAAGAACCCAAATAAACACTAGATTATTGATACAAAATATGAAAACATAGGAAATAATAAACATTTATATTTAATATTATAAAATACTTCAAGAAAATTTTAATAATTAACACTCAAAGCCTTATGAAAAATATTCTATTTTAGTACTCCACTGATATGACGGAATTGGAACCGATATATTACTACTATCCATTTCTAATTCAGAATCTAAATATTGAGAACTATCTGAAGAACTCTAGTAATTTATTTTCTTGTCATTATAATAGGAAAAATCCATAAAAGGATCATTTATAAATTTACATATTTCCTCCTCGGAAAGAAAACGCATTCTTTTAGCCAAAACTGCACAAATGATACTGAGAGGCACAAAACCCTTGACAGAATATCCCCCATAAAATCCCATCCCAAACCAGAAAAGAAACAAAAAACAGCCACTCCAAAATGAGTTAAGAGCTCTACAACATGTGTTCCACTTTACACTTGCCAGCACATGTTTCTGTTTATACTCCCAAAAATCCAATCATTCACATGTGACAGACTACAATCTGACCTCGGAGAGAGAAATACTAATGTACGGGACCAATCTTTTGAAACAAACGTGAAATAGCAACGCCATATGATAGAAAGCATTTTGTTCCAAAAGCCCAACGCATATATGCGGCGCTCGGCCCACAGAGTCTATTCTGCCGTAACGCATGGATGCCGCGCTCGGCTCTGAGGGGAATCTAGCGCAAACGCAAATATGCAGCGCTCGTCCCGAAGAGGTTAAGGGCGGACACCCCTTTGTGGTTCCCCCTTATCACCTTCTTCTTATTTAGCTCTATATTGAGCACATGTATTTCTCTTGTGTGTGACTGCTGAAGCCCGTATCACAGGAGTTCCTCGCCTTTCTTGTTAAAAATGTGGTTTTTCAACATCAATAAATTCATCGCATTCGAAATCGGAATATCATGCGTACGACAAAATAAAATATTCTGCATTTGTTCTTGCAGACAAATCTCAGTGCAGACAGTATTTTTTTGTGTTAAATTTTTGCCTTTAAATAATTATTTTTGACTATTTAATAACTGTTTATTAAAGTGGTTTCATTATTGATTTCGAGTAGCATAATGTTTTAAACAATTTTAGCAATTAAAGTTTGTTTAATTAGTCATATTAAAGTAAAAAATTATTTTAATTATAAATTAAAAAAATATATATTTCCTATATTCCTTATTCATAAATTATATTCATGTTTTCCCTAAGACCTTTTCCAGTTTGAGCAATGTAATTACCAAAAAGCAAGAAATCATTATTTTTTATACGAAATTTGTTGCAAGGCTCCGCAAATGATCTTTTCACCTTGCCCCGTTTTTATTTGGGCCGGCCCTGCATATGGTCTATAAATTCAATCAATATAGTTATTTACGAAATAAAGCCTAACAATACTATTCAAAACTTTGTAATTGAAATATCTGATATATAATTTTTTCATAAGCTATCACTCATATATATATATAGAGAGAGAGATTGTTAATTTAGCAATAATTTTTAGGAATTTAACATAGGAATACTATTTTTAGAATAAATCAAATTTTCGATGTGTCTTAAAAATATAATGAATTCTTTCAAAAAATTAATGAGTACTAATGTTAAATAATTTAAACGACATGTGTTACTTTATACACGCAATTTGAAATTATCGGTGTCCTGCGTTTTTTCTCTTCATCTGTTTACTAATAACGAATATTAATACATTTTTTTTTTATTCATCATTTAATTTCAGAAGCAAAACTTATTTTTTTAGCGAAGAAATACTCTTCCCAGTTCTTTATCTCTTTTTCTTTTCTTCATCAAAAATTTAAGGGCACGGATCTTCGGTTGTATACCACAGTACAACGGTTTGTCCAAAAACAATCTCTAATATATATAAAAGGCAATGTTTGTGTGCGTGCGTGTGTGTGTGTGTGTGTGTTTGTCTGCGATGTCCAGACGAATCTATCGCACTTACAGCCATGAAATTTGGCACACAGATAGTCGTAATGGTGATTGAATGCACCTCGAAGCCGAAATTTTAAATTTTAACCTAGAATTTTTTTTATTTAATGTTTTGTGTTGTTTTGGTTGATTTTTCGCACTAATTTCTCAATAGATTGGTTTCGAATAATTGCACGACAAAAATAGATACACCATCGGAAAGACCACGCGATTTCCGTTCTAATGAAGTTAGTTTTGAATTTCTAACGTAATTTACTGAATTTTGAGAAATTTTTAAAAAATACCCAGTTTTGGCATCAAGATGTTACTTTTGATTTTAAATTTGTTGCATCCGACTTTCTAATAACACTATTAATTTCAATTTTTTCAGCTTATAACTAGAACGGTTCTGTCGGATTTAAAACAAGAATGGTTAAAATATCTTTTATCGTTTTTTTTAAATTAATTTTTTTCTGGGCCGTTGCGAGTTATTTTTCTCGATCGAGTTCCAAAAGCGGCACTTCTTCGGAACGTTGATGCCAATTTTGATTGGCGGACGCGTAGGATACGTCATGACCTTCACCTGAATGAATTACTTCGATTATTATTTTCGGATTTTATTTATATTTTGCTTGCTGTATAATAATCATTTTCACGTTCCAATTTTGTAATATTGTTTTGGATTAACGTACTCTGTACTGTAGCGTGAAAAAAAAATAAGCAGGAAAATCAAAAAATGTGTTCTTTGTTTCTTTTGTTTTGATTTTGTTTTCAAAACTTTTTCATGTCATTGTGGGCTGTTCTTTTTTTTTTCCATTTTGTTAAAGTCCTGATTCCACGGGCAACGCCGTGCGCGTACTGCTAGTTACTTATATGAAGTACGGCAACTTCCAAGTCTTAGTCGCCAATTCACCAGCCAACAGATTTATTTTTTAATTTTAAAAATCGCCAAAAATTGAGATATCATGCCAAAATAGCAACCCAGAAGTGTATACATTAACTACGTCTGTCAGCTTTCGCATTATTGTGACAGATCCGACTGGTTCCGACTTTTCCCCGAATATGAATACGTATAAGAAGATAAGTTTCTGCGCAAAACGCAAGGTTTACCTAGAGAGAGCTATGCGATGATTAGCAGTAAGGAGATATGTAAACAAACTGTCCACCAAATATTTTGATAAGCCACTTGCTGGTCTATTTTGTTTGGTAAAGAACGTGGAAATTATTTAAAACTTTCAATTAATATGTTATATTGATAGTTAATGATTTACAATAACCTGTACTTTCAAATTAGCTGAAAATTTTTTGATTTTCTTTCAAATCATTTGTGACATTATAATGAAAAATGTAATATTTCGGATACTTCTTAATATAGGAATTTCAAATTATACTTTAGCTATTAAATAGTAAGTAGTAATTTCTATTAGAATAATTTTTGACATTATATTGAAAAATCAAATCCTGGATATTTTTAAATCCAGGAATTTCGTATTACACATCAACTGCTAAATAGTAATTTGTTTTCATAGTTTATAGATGCTATTTTTTTTCTTTTCTTTTCATTTCAATTTCTTTGAATACATTTTTTTTTATACATGGGATTTTAATTTGCTCCATTATGTGCTTGCTGATTATTGTCATTACTGAAATAATCGTTAGAACTATGAATGACATAGAAATAATTACTATTTACAATGGCAATTTAGAAATAATTACTATGTCCGATTATAATTTTTAGTGAAAAATTTCAACATTTTTGTTTGTTAAGGCTTATGGTTATGTTTCTTATTTTTTTTTTCTTTGTTTGTGATTACGATGATATAGTTTATATATCTGGATTATTTTGTGTGTGACGATTTTTTTTTTTTTTTTAATTTAGGGAGGTTCGGCGATACAAAATATTAACGAACTGCCAGTATTCACACCAGACAGGCATTCTAGTAAGTCATTTTGATATAAAATTTTTGTGCTATCTTGCTTTCACTGTTCTAATTAATTCAGTATTGTTAGTGAGAGAGGAAATGACAAATTTAAAAGATTTTATAAGATTGATAAATTTAAAGATAAATATTACTTAATAAATCTACAAACTTAGTTTATCTTACTATGTATAGTTGACAGTGGCGAATCCAGGGGAGGGGCTATCAGGTTGTAGCCCCCGCCAGATCTAAACCAAGATTCTTGATTTAATTTAAAATCACTACAACTGTTTGATCTTAATTTTCATTTTAAAAAATAGTAATAAAATCGTGACAACATTGCTTTCTGACTTGACAGGCTCGAAAATTTTCCTACTTTTCTAGTCATTCCACTTGCACTTGTAGCGTTGGCGCGGTCAAAAACATTTTTTGGCCAGTTATTTCATTGTATTTTGTATTAAATTATCAAAAGTATTGTAGTATTCTTTATTATTCTTATAGTCAAGAGAGGAAAGCCTGTAAAGTTAAAGTGTTTTGGTTTATATAAGCCATGAGGTTCGACATTCGTCACTACGATACAAAATTTTTATGACCTCCGCCCCCCCCCCCCCCGAGACCTGAATCCTGGATTCACCACTGATAGTTGATGTGAAAATTAATTTAATATGTCTCTGTGTAAAGTCTATTTGTATAGCGGACGTTGTATCCATTTGGATATGAATGGTGCTTAAGGTGTTAATATACTTTTGTGAAAAATTTTATATGCATGCAAAAGATCAATCTTATGCTTATGACTTGCATGATAAAGCTTATTCCATCAAACAAGTTTAAAGACACATATTTTCATATTGAATTGAGCATCCTCAAGTGCAGTGGCGGACTGGGTCTAAAAATAGTGATTGCCTGAGTAAATTAAAATTAGTATGTTATTAACATGTATTCCTAATTTAAAAGTCTGTTTTATATATATTAGTAATTGCAATATACACGTATTATAAAAGTGATTGGAAGTAAGAAATTCCAACTATAAATGTAATTTTGTTCTTGAAAATTAAATATTTTTGAAGGTTGTATAGCATTCTGTAATTTTGGAGCTGTACTTTAATTTTGAGAATTTTTTAACCAAACTAAAAATAAGTGCAAACTATTTACCAATTCCAATTTTTTTAAAGAACACTTTTTATTTTCCAAATATTAACAATTCAAAAGTGCAGAAGTGTTATTACATGTTGTTCACATCCATTGGTAAAAGTTCTTACTATTGTCCTCTGCATTCATGATTTTATTTGATAGAAAATAGTGGCATCGTGTTATACCCTGCTTTATTGGAGGAGCCTACAGCGGGATTTACGCGAGGCCAGTACTGTCACCCTGCCTAATTGCGGAGAGGGTCACAGTTCCATCTCTCAGAGGCTCCACCTCAATCCGTCACTGATGGCAGCTTCAATCTTTCTACATCAAACATTCATACAAAATTCTAACATCGTTTTTTTTTTTTTTTTTTTGCTTTCACTAATACAATGTGTTGCCAGATGCATATCATAAATTAGGTTTCTTTAATTCTAGTATTAAATTCTTTTTATGGTTTAATTATACTAACGACCCTTTTTGAAGCAACACGAGGGCTATTCTGGGACAGACCCTGTAATTTTGAACCGCGGTCATACAACGAGGACTATACTTGAGATGGTACCTTCTGCAAATTTCTGCTCCACACCAGCGCCCGTCCATCTAACCATTGTGTTACTAGGCTTAACACCCCTTTTTGTAAACCGAGGAAAAATGGATGTTGTGCAGCACACCAGCGGGGGAAGTTTGACTACCACACACCAGCGATGAATGCTTTTAACGGAGCACACGAACTCGATGGTTCACAATCTCCAAAACATGACACATAGGACCTATAAGCCTGACTGAAAGATTGATGTGAACATAGTTAATTAAAATTACCTTGAAGGACTATTAAGATTAGTGCTGAAAGGGAAGTTATTATTAATTAAGGCCACTTAGATTATTTGACCACCTATGTATGATTTAACTTGCAACAGACCCAATCCACAACGGTTCTTAAGTGGTATCAGGTTTCGAATCTGAAACAATCCGGCCCTGAATCCGACACTTTCCCACTCGGCAAATGGAGCCTCAAGCCTTTTTCGGACACTCATTAGATTGAAACTATGCACCTGTGAGGTAGGACATTCCCCACCGCTCCACGCCAAAACCGGTCGACATTGTGATAATCCGGTCGGAATCGGAGCTGAAAGTTGGATATCCCTTTGTAATTCAGAGCCGTATAAGAGGAAATGAGACCGGTATAGATATATCAGGGGGCAGAAGGCTCTCTCGCGAATGGGAAGATCAAAGCAGGTAGGTAGGGGCACAGAGAAGTAGAATCAGAGGTCTCACTCCTATAGACCCTAATGGCAACTTTTTTAACATTGCACTTCACATAGACAGTACACCACCAATGTATTACATTGGAACTAACTGTAATACATCACCGTGACGAGAAAGGAAATGAAGCCCTTTTCTATCGTCATGACAACGATGTAAATAATAATTAGGTATTTATTGGATTTTGAGCTCGTTTTACGACAATTATTAAATTTATGAGTAGCAAATTTTTTTTATGTATATTGTTAATTTAAAAATGTTATTGTTGTAATAATAATTCCATTTATTATTGTTTATATAATTATTTTATATCTCTCACTAAATTGACTTTTTCTGTAATACAGAAATTAAAAGTAAATTTGGAATGTCATTCAAAACATTAAAAAATTGATTTGCCTGTTTCCTAGGGTACCAATAATTTATAACGTGTGAATGTATAATTTAAGAAGATTAAAGTTTTTTGTCATATTAATAATTTCATTTATCCTTTTTTGAAGAAAAGTTCTCTCAGATCATAAATTTTTTAAACCAATAGGAAATTAATTTTTATTGAATTGGATAATTCTATACTGTCTCTTTCAGAACATGTTAAAATTGCAATGATAAATTAATTTTTCATAAATTCCCTTCAATATTATTCAAGACTCAAAAATTAATAAAATGTAATTTTCATAAAAGAAATTCACTTGTGATTTTCTTACACTCTGTAGGAAATTAAATTTGTTGTTTTAGTAAATATTATGCTATTTCTTTCAAAATATTTGAAACTTAAACAATCAATTAATTTTTAATAAATACACATTCATTCTTGTTAAAGATTTAAAAACTAATAGAATTTAATTTCCATAAAGAAAATTCATTCGTGAATTTTTTTAACCTAAAATTTTCTTTAATGTGTTATCACTATACTACTTCTTTCGGAATATGTTTAAACTTCAACAATAAATTAATTTTTAATGAATTCACATTCATTATTATTCAAGATACTAAAATTGATAGAATATAGGTAATCAATTCACTTGTAATTTTCTTAAACTCTGCAAGAAATTATATTTGCTGCTTTAATTACTATTATACTATCTCTTTCAGAATATTTTAAAACTTCAACAGTGTTTAATAGATACACATTACTTCTTTAAGATAAAAAAAATATTGGTAGAATGCAATTTCCACAGAGAAAATTCATTTGTGAAGATAATTTTTCAGAATTTTTCCAACCCCCTCCTACAAAAAATTAAATACCTTTATATGGTTATGAAACAAGATGCTATAATAAATACAAAATACTTAAAACAATGTCACATTTTATTGAACAAGCATAATAAGTTACAAAACATAACATTTCTAGCAAATACTGCCTAGAAACCAGAGTTAATTGTTATATATAGTATAAAAATATTCCATATAAGAAAGTGTTATAAAAAAACAAATAGCTAAACATTAATTGAATGAACTTAGCACCTAGGGTGGCCCTATCAGGAGTTAAAACTCCTGATGTACCTCATCATTTTACCTAGTATTGGTGAATTTTGATTTTTGATTAAACATACAATTTTTTTTTCAAAAACATTTTGGAAGCTGAAATATAATAAAATCACCAAAAAAAAAAAAAATAGGGAACATATTTTAACTTATTTTTAGAACTTGTGTTGGATTTGAAATCATGGTTCATAATTCGAACTAAAGAGGAAATAAAAGTAAAACATTGTTCTTTCTCTTTGTGTTCCAGGTGATCATTAAAAAACCTCTATATTTACTTTGCTTAAGACAATGTTGAATTTTTTGGTGATACTATTTCTTTGCGAACATAAATTAAAATTAGACAAAAAACATTCAATCTAATTGACAAGATATTGAAATCAATGAGGCTTCATCCTCCTGACAATTTTTATCACTCGATTGTTTTAAAAAGTTAGTGATAATAAACTTCTAAATTGTGGGGAAAAATTCATATGCATCAGGATTTTCCCTAAACCCTCCTTTTTGTCTTAACAATGCAGATATATTTTCCAGGGCATCTTGACTAAAATGGACTGAACAAGCATAATAAACCACAAAACATTATTACATAACATTTCTAGCAAACATTGCCTTAAAACCAGAGCTATTTGTTGATTATAGTATAAAAATATTCAATATAAGGGAGTGTAATTTTAAAAAAATGAAGAGCTGGGGGGGAGGCAAGATGGAATGCCCCTTCATGCCTAGAGTAGATCATACCAGGAGTTAAAACTCCCAACCAACTTCTCTCATCAAAGGAAAATGTTCAATCATGATATAATAATTTCTTATTAATTATAGGCAGTATTTTTCTTTTATGAAAAAATATTTAACAGTTTACACATAAAGAAATCATAAAAAAGCTACAAATGCAAACATATTTCAATTATTTTTAGAACTTGTGTTGATTTCACATTGTTGTTCAAAATTTTGATACTGAGCTTATTCCTTATTGTGACAAAAGCAGAAATTTAAAAAAAAATTGTCTTCCTCTGTTTCATCTAGGTGATTATTGAAAAATATTTAACATTTTAATATAATAAGATTTACTAACACCATAATAATTATAAAAAAACTGTATGATTATCTGAAGTTTTAGAATCATTCATGATTAATGTTTGACATTCTATAAATTCCATGAGAACAAAATTTTAAAGCAAAATAACTTGGAATACAAGATAAAACATTTTCTTCACAGTCTCCAGAGCTTATGACATCAAATGATTCATTTTTTATCAAAGGAACTGAAGTTAGTTAGTGCATTTTTTAAAGATAAAGGATTTTTGTAAAAAAAATAAAAGGAATTTGTCAAAATATAATGGGACATTATAAAGGGTGTAATGATAACTAAATAGACTCGTTGTAAGAGTATATAAAGAGGTGGTATTTTTTAGTACATCAGGCCTGTAAGTTTCATTATTTATAATTAATAAAATCAATGAAACACATAAACACACCTTAAATAAAAAAAAAAAAATGGTGAAATTCACTACCTTTGTATGAATGAAACAACTGACAGGAAATTTGGTATGAAAATTTAAAGCAGTATTAATCTCGTATCTGTACGACTTTTTTTTATTTTTAATATACACAATGCTAGTTTAAATACTTAGAAATGCTTTATTCAAGAAAAACAATTTTTAAAGTATTTAATAATAAAATATATTAAAAATCATTTTTTTAATTATTTGAGACCACAGATCTCATAACACAAAATAATTCTTTTTTTTTTTAAAAAGGAACTGAAGTTGGATAAGGTATATGCATCATGAATTTGGCATTTATAAAAAATTGTAGACATTTAGAAAAATAAGAGAATTTTTTAAAAAAATTTTGTTAGCATAAATAGTGTAACGATAACTTAGAAACTGACTCATTGTAAGATACATGGAAAAGTTCCAAAATTTATTTTGTTAAACTAGAAAATTTTTGCAGTCTTTGTGCATTTCATATGACCAGCCATCCTGAAGACGAAACAGCTCCAACATTGACAGACTGCCTGAAAAAAGAAACAAATTTCTAGTAGATTCCATTTATATAACACAAACCAATTTATTTTTTATTAGACTCCACTTCATTGTAATACATGAATAAAATATTCACCTTCAGCCACAATTAATTTTCTTATATGAAGCTGCGTTAAATAAAACAGATCATGATATTTTGATAACTTTACTAAACTAGTATTAGCCAATATGCTTATCGAACAAATTTCCTACATTTTATTTACACAAATAAGAATGAATATTTTAATGTGCCTCTGGAAAACGCATGTTAAAAATAAATACTAATAAAAATAAGAATCTTCTTAAAACGGAATTGAAATTTGCATAAGGATGCAATAATAATAAGTGTCAACATTAAACACACTAGAGATATTTAATTAGTTCATTTATTCTATTTCAAAGTAGGCATTTCTAAAAAAGCTTGCTTCGTATGTAACTACACATAATAAATACACATCTCAATATTACTTCAACTTAGAGCACAAATAACAGCAACAATTTTCATACTATAAAAATACAAACAACACTTTCCCCTCAAAATCAAAATAAGCTAAAAATGCTACAAAATTTTATCCTTTAATATCCACAATATAATTATAAATGTATTATGATTTTCAGCTGTTCCAATATTAAATTACTGATAAAAGAATTTTAACTTGTAAATTACTTACACAATACATCATAGCAATAATTATAAAAAGTTTTTCTGCGAGTAATAAGCAAAGGTTCCATTAATATCTTTTAAAATTATTTTAATTACCAAGTCATACTATGTTCCAATATATCTAACAAAATACAGCACTACAAAAAATTTAAAGAATTCATGCACATTTTTGCCAGATTATTCCATATGATAGGCATTTTAATATGCTTCAGCAACTGCACAAAAATAAAACAAAATTTTATTATTTTATATACAAAAAGTGAAAATAAGTATTTTAAATATTTTGAGTTTTTCAGTTATTTAAATAACATCTCATAAAAATTTTGTAACGTATTTTAAACTTACCGTTCTCATCTCCAGGAGTCTTGAATAGGAAAGTGGGCAAATTAGTTGAAGAAACTGGAATTTCACACGATTCTAAATGAAGTATTGGGTATATAACGATTGGGTAACGATTATAATAAATAGTCTGGGAAATGTGGCAAGCAGCAGCAAGAATTAAACCGGCAACCCATATCCAACATGGCGGCGTTTCGGTTGCTTCACAGAGAAAGAGATTCTACTTCTCTGTCGGTTGCTTTTCGTTCGATATATAATAAGGCGCCGTGTTGTGGTTTGTAGTTCGACTGTAACGCCCACACAGAACGAAACTTCTTGGGGACGTACGAAATGCCTCCATCACCTTTGGGGAAACCACAGGATATTAAGGATATTCTGATTACGAAATTCTATCTTTAAATATCCTGGGTTTTATATCTCAGATGTTGTTTAAAATGTACCTAATTAGGATTAATTAGAATATATATATATATATATATAACAAATACGAAACAAACATAGCAGAAATGTAAAAGCAACATATACAAAATAAACATTCAAAAAACAAAATGTCAAGAAAACAATCTGCGGTAAGAAAAAGCCGAAAGTGGAATATAAATATAAAAGGGGAAGATAAAATAAAATAGAAAAATATAACACAAACGCAACGAATGCGCAAAAATGCTGCAATTCAAGAAGATTTGTGGAGAATATATCAATATCATGAAAGTCAAAAAATATTAAAATACTCTCCTTTTTATTTTAATATTTTTTGACTTTCATGATATTGATATATATATATTTATTCTAGGCTTTTTGTATGTAGAAAAGTTTATTAGTCCCTCTAATTTTCTAAAAATTTTCTCGCTCCCTCCTCTGTAACTAATTTCCATATAAAATGTAAATTCACAAGGAAAGATGACTAGAAACTCGTGGTGCCCTGTATTATTGTTATTAGTAATCAGAAAATTTATTTTCACTAGTATACCAGCAAAAGAGAGCTTCTCCCTACCAAAGAGAAAACTATTACAGATATGGTTTACTTGTAAAACACCGCCCATAAAAAGTTTAATGTCAACGTAAGGAAAATATTTAGTGCAGTCTAGAATCAAACAGAATCGTATGTAAATATTTCAATTATTTAAGAAATTCTTGATAGGTATGTTTATTTATACTGCATATGTAACAGTTTTATTTTATGATGAATTTATGTTCACCAAATTAGTATCGCTGTTGGATGCAAATTTTTCCAAAGTAAAGTATTATAAATTGTTTCAAATCGACCCAGGGTCGGATTAGGCCTTGTTTAAGAATTGTAAAACAATATTAGAATATATTATTCCCAGCTAATTCGAGATATTAGGTCATTTTATTCAAATATGTATCAAAAAACTTTTAAAAACGCTCTATAAATACACCAAAAATCTTTTTCTGTTAAATTTCAGTATGAAAGCCAGTTCCTTTTTTTCTCGGCTCAGATGCATATAAAAAATTCCTGAAGATGCGTTTGTAAATATTATTTAACAAACGCACAGTCAATGCCATTATTTAAAGAGTGATATTTATTTTAAAATGTTAAGCTTTCTTGCTCTAGTTTTTAATAACTAATTTTATTGTTTAATTATAAGAAATAAACCTGTACCAAATCTGCCGAATAATTAGTCAATTATGCTTTCGTTTAAAATGTAAAAGTTCCGTTGACTACCATGTCTCCTTCTTAGACAGGTTAAAAATTTTAAAACTAAAAAAAAAAAAAAAACCCCAAAAAAAGAGAGAAAACTTGACCACTAATATAAGGTTATTTATTAAGCTTAAAGGGAAACGTCCATACAATTTTAAAAATTTGTTTACATACTTTTGTCAAATAAAATTTTTTTCAGCTATTTGTACCTTTCTCATGAGAATGACACAAATACTGTCTTGCTGCTAATTCCAGTATTACAAGTTTATAAAGTGGTTTATTTCTTTTATTGTATTTAGTGCTGGGCGCAATTGAACATATTTATCTGTGAATATTTCAGCTATTCAAAGAATTCATAATGGATATCTTTATTTATTTATTATTGTTATAGTTTTTATTTTCATAAAAAAAATCCTAAATCAATTGTAGACACACCCACCCCAAAAAAATAAGTAAAACCAGAGAGTATATTTGTAGTTTTTCTTGTAAATACTTTGTTTATAATAAAAGGAGAGAATTAAATGTCACATCCTCAACTCTTCACAATCTCTCTTGGTAATCCTACGAGAAACGTGAGTACGTCTATTAGATGAAATAGTTTTAAATTAGTATCTTTTTTTTAGATGCGCAGATTTTATCGAAGTAAATGATATATTGTTTGAAATGAAACTCGCGCGCAGCGTTAGGATTAATCAGAATATACATTTTCATTCTCTGCTTCTTGTATGCAGAATAATGTAGGCTTCCGTAATACTAAGAAGCCATTAAACTGTTCTCAAAATTTTTCGGGACAAATTAGAAATGTTGAGATATTACAATATTAAATTCATAAAAACTTCATACAATTTTCTCTAATGTAATAAAAATGTTAGCTTTGGATTCTGAATTGGGACAACCACAACTGCTTGCCTACTTTTGAGAAAATAATAATTATCCGGCAATATTTTTAACAAGAAATTTAAATCTAAAATAACGGTTTTCACAGATTTTGGAATCTTTTCGTCAAACGATTTGCAAACACCCGTCTCGAAATTCGTTCTCCGTTCTCCACCAATATTTGGAGTGTAGGTTGACAAGCGGGTCGGGTATCAGATTACCCTTACAAAGTCGTAAAGGGAGTCTTCGGGGGACAAGGCATGACCTTGGGACCCCTCCCTCCGTTTCGCGACAGCAAAAAAATAATCCCTAGTCCGCTTCTAGGCTGTGATACGGCTTGTCAATTAAGATTTTAAGACCGCCTCTTCACCCCCACCGTTAGAGGACGCTTTCATCGACACCGGTTTTTCGTTTAGGTACACGGCAGCCTTAAACCCTCCCGGGAGAAAGGGGAGCTTTCATGCTCATTGCTACGATGCGCGGAGCTGGAGACCCTGACAACGTGCTTTCTGATCGATGTGCTTAGGGGGATTGTGTGACATTTGCGTACAGATACGTTTCCGTACAACTCATTAAGGCGCAATAAATCTTCTGTAGCTCATCCCACAAGAGGGGTTAGGTAAGGGTTAGTGCAGGTTTGCTAGAACTTCTGGCTCTTGGCAATTATGTTTGGCGAGCATATCGAAAAAAGAGAAAGTTTCTCTGGTCGTAACAGTGATCGATGTTTTAGAGTGTCTTAAGTATTTCTGATAGAACTTTTATGCATTATTTAACGTATTAATGAAATATGTTCGGACAGCCTAAAGGTATAGAAATTTTTAATGTTCATAGTTTTCTCCTTAATTTTTATGAAAATACAAAAGAAAAACTAAATAATTTGAAAACATGTTAGTAAATGTGAATAAAAGATTGAAACAAGAAATAAAACCTTCATATTTTTCATAAAAAAATATATGTTCTTTAATATTAGCTAGTTAGGCCATCATTTTAATAGCATTAATTTCGTTCTATAAACTAACTATAATTTAATTATGAATTCATATAATTTTTGGTAATCTGAAAGCGTGAAGATCTCTACCAGTAATAAAAGCATATGTGTGTGTTTGTTGGAGCTCTACATGACAGACTGTCAAATTTAGATCTATCAATATTCGCACAGATATACTCTGAAAAGTGGGAAGATGCACCACAGAGAGGCATTTTGAAATATTAATTAATTAAAGATTAAGCAAAATTTTGGCGTTTTTCCTTCATAACTTCCGTAAATATTATCACACATATTTGAATCAACTGCAATTCAAAAAAATTATCTTTCGAATGATTCTAGTTAGTAGTAGTCCAATTTTTCCCCCTTATTTTAATAAATTTCCGAATATATTTTTATACATAATTTTCAACAATACTTTTCCTTGTTGCATTGAAATTCAAACCATTTTCATTTTTAAGAAAAATATTTAAAAATCTTGTTTCTTCTTCTATTATTGAAAGCTAAGATGATATTCAAATGGATTTTACTTTTTCGTTTTATTAATTTTCCTGTGAAGTATTAAACAGATCCTCTAAGATAATAAGTATTTTAGTAAATATATTCAGTAACCTCAAAGATCATGGTTCTTAATGTTTAATTTTTTATTTACATATTTTAATTTAGCTATGCTTCTGGACGTAAAATGTGAGGCGTCATTTTTGTAATGAAATCAAACACATATTTTGCATAATGAAGTCTCTACTAATAATAAAGGAAAATGAGGTGTATGTGTTTCGAGACTCTACAAGGCAGATTGCTGGACCTAGAATTATGAAATTTGGCACAAACATACTAATGTAGGGTGGAAATGTGCACCTCTAAACCCTTTCTTTTGAAATTTTAATTAGAAATTTAATAAAAAATTAAGCGAAATCTTGCGTTTTTCTTTAATAACTTCCGAAAGTATTGCCGCATAAAAATCATTTTTACGTCCTCTGAAATTTCAAAAAATTATTTTTTATATTATTAAAATTATTTTTTACTCAAAACATTATTTATTATATCAATTAAATTGCAATACATCCTAAAAATAATACTATCCTAATACATTTTGGTTTCATAATTTATTTCATCAAATTTTTTGTGGAATCTGTAAGCTCTCTGAGATATTACGTATATTAAGAAATATATCCAGTTAGCTGAATGATTTTGGTTGCTATGTTTTCATTATGCCTCTGGACATAAAATGTGTTGCGACATTTTAATATTGAAATCAAATGCAAATTTTACATGAGGAAGAGGCAAGTGAAAATCGCACCTACAACGTGTAATTAGATGTTACATGACATCGTCAGTTATCTAACCAAAGAGGACGTAAATATTAACTACACTAAAAACGATGCCTTATAAAACTTACCCTATAATTTTCTATATTCTTCCTTATAAAAATTCATCAAACAAGGAAAAGTATTTCCTTATTTAAATATAAAAATTTTTATTTAAAATACTTAAGAATAAAATACTTAAAGATCGAACTAAATATTAAAACAAAGTAAAAAAAAAAACCTAAAAATGCAGTTTATTCTATTTTTAATTACTGTAATTTTGATTTATCGAGTAAAAATAAAAATTGTATTTTCTTTGCATTCTGAAGTCTTAACTTTTTTCCCTTTCTCAAACTTACTGAATTATTATACATATTTTTTAAATTCATTAAAAACATACACTATGTGCATGCATTATTGTACAATTCAAATTTTTGGTTAGTATTTTTAAGAGCCAGCAATATATTTCGTTTCCCATTCAATGATGCATCTAGAAGAAAATTAAACTGGAATTTATCTAATATCTTTCACTGACTTCATTGCAGCAAATGATTAAAT